>CABFOV010002448.1:0-22391 GCA_902141375.1 Timema poppense
TTAATGTTTGGGATGCTCTCTAACGGTTTAATGCTGTACTAATGGTTATATCTGGTTGTAAAGTTGGATATTGTCACCCTGCACATCTCTTCTATTCCCCTAGAATAAACGGTTATGTGGTTGTGGAATTCTTCTGTCAGCTCCGAGAAGATTACCCTTTCCTTAGATAAATTCTATTTAAATAAACTTCCACACCAACATCTGAAAAATTATATTACCAGATATGTTAACAGTCCATTGAACGAGCAATATAAAGCAAACAAAACTTTTTAAACAAAATATAAAAATTATTATTTAAATAAACCATTTTTAGAAATATTTGTTTCAAAAATATCCTACTTTTGTCATATTTTTCTAACTTAATTTCCATTCATTATACATAATTTTACAAAGAAATTGTTAATGGAAAAGCTTCTATCCGTCTACACCAGCATTGAAACAAAGTATCAATAAACTTGAACACTGAATAAAAACATTCACGAAAAATAATTCGTCCATCTAGGTAAAAAGAAGTAGTTAATTATGGAATTCTGTTTATTGATTTAAAGATATTCATGTACTTTACATATTACTGATTTTTTTAATTAGAAATATCTGTAATCATTATGGGCGCCAGGTGAAGTCAATGGCGTATGAGAGTACTTATCATCACGAGAGAGTATTTGGCAGAGATTATTTGGTATTTGGTAATTGGTAACACTTATTTAAATGTTAAACTCATATTAGAGTGCTAATTTCAAATATTTAACTAAACTCCATACGAAAATGCATGAAGATAATACAAATAGTTGGAATACAAGTTTAAAATATTTGTATGTATTATTATTTCAAAATAAAATACTATGGAAATATGAGCTAGGCTTAACCATTCACAATAAATCTTTAAACTGATTTTACCATATATTTCTAACCACATAAAGATACAACTACAATGAATGGATAAGTCTGAGAGTATGCTCTATTTAAAGGGTTTAATTTATATTAGTTCAAAGGTCATTATTAATATTAATCCATTCAACCAAATGTTTATAAATAATAACATTATATAGGGTAAAGTAGAGGCCTGGCATTCCCCACATTCACAAGATGTCTTGTCAGAGGTGAAGGAATATATACCTAATTAATTTACTGCACAGTGACATAAGCTAAATATAGCCTTGATTCTAAGTCTACATTGTTGAGAAGGCCTCCAGGAATTCAATGCTAAACCTACTTAATGGGAGTGTTGTGTGTTTGTATTTATTATCTACAGTATGTGCACACGTGTTTTGTAAGTATGGTGACTAAATTCAATTTAATTTCATACTGGGACAAGAAGCTGAAATTGAAAAGGACATCGAAAGAAGAGAAGGCAAAGTGTTGGGAGGACAGAGGGTGGTAATATGAAACTATTTTACAGAGTGGTCAAAAACAAAAGGAAGCCAAAGGATACTGTATAAGTACTCGAAGATTGTAATATGAATCTGGTCAGGAAGGAAAGTGACATCTGAGAGGATCTGAAGAACAATTTTTATTACCTGCTGAATGGAACAAAGGAAGAGCAGAGAGGTGTATAACCAGGTGCAGAGGAACCCCATATCATCTGTATCGAGACAGAAGAAGCACTGTAGTTGATGTCAAAGGGGAGCCGATGATGTCAAAGTGGACATGATCAAAGCAGCAGGGTTGTAGAGTCTACATTGGCTACCCAGAGTGCTCAATGCGGTGGGGAAGGACAACAAAATACCCGCAGATTGGAGCAAGGGTGTCCTCATCCCGCTGTTAGAGGAGAGTCGGTGAAAATACACCAACTATAGGGGGATAACTCCTGTCACACGGGCTGAAAATTCTTGAGAATATTCTAGAGCGGTGAATGCAAGCCATCTTAGAGCCACAGCTAGAAGAGGAGCAGTACATCTTCAGAACCAACAGGTCAAAAAAAAGACCTTATCTTCAGCGTCCGGATGTAGATGGGATAACATTGGGAGAGAGGCAAGGACCTGTTTATGGTGTTCCTTGATATTGAGAAGGTTACAACAGTGTGGCAAGAGAGATCTGGAAGAACTTGAGAAAGAGGCTATTGTCTGAAGGACCGGTGAGGAAGATCCGGATGTTGTATGAGGACCGTTCCAGCTTTGTTTGATTTGGCGAGAGGCACTCATCCTGATGCCAGACTAAGAGTGAGCACACTGTCCTTCTGTTTATCACCGTCATGGGCGAAAGGATGAAATAGTGAAAAGCATCAAGGAACCATCGGGCGAACTCAATGAAATAGCCTTCGCTGATGATGTCCATGACCAGGGGAGAAAAAGAAGAGGAGGCGAAGACAAGGCTCAGTGAGTGAAAGGTCAAGTTTCAGTTCAGCCTCAAGATTATTGAGTCCAAGATTGTGATAATGGCAGTGAACATAGTAGAGGGCCGACCGGCAAGCATCAAGGTGGCAGACTACCATCTGGAAAGCTTGGACAACTTCACCTATCTTGGCACTGTCGTCTTCAGTGATAACTTAGCCAAGAAGGAGGTTGCTAATAGGGTGTAGAAGAGCTCCCACTTCTACCAACAAGTGAGGACGCTCCTCTGGGATTCCAAAGTTCCAAATAAAACCAATTCACACCAATCTTGACCTATGGTATCAAAACAAGCACCTTCACCAAGAGCGACTTGTCAAGGCTGCAGGCATCAGAGATAGAGTTCCTGAGGGCCACAATCCAAAGGACAAAGTTGGTCACGATAAGGAACGAGGAGGTGAGAAGGGGAGTTGGGATCGAGACAGCTCTGCTAGTCTAAGTCAGCACATCTAGACTTAGGTGGTTCGGGCACGTGGCGAGGGTGGAGCCAGCGAGGTCAGCCCGAGTAAACCTGGAGAGGGAGATGGAAGGAAGATGACTAGTAGGAAAACCTAGAACTCACTGTATGGACATGGTCAAGAAGGACATTGCAGATATGGGAAGGCCACTGGATGACATCATGAGGGACAAGACATACCTGAATAGGACAGAGTGGAGAAGATTCATCGACGGTACCTAGGAAACTGGAACTGCAACCCGATGATGATAACAATTAAAAGTTTGTTTTTTGTAATTTCAACGAAGTTAAGTCAGGATGGGCTTTGTTATCTAAAGTCTTATAAATTCTTCTCTATGCAAGGGTAGATGAGTATCACCCTTAAAACGCGGTCACAATACATTAGAACAAATGGCAGCAAGGAAAGCCTGCTGCATCAAATGTAGCTAGGATGGATGTTTTCCAGGAAGAACTTAGTACTAAACCTTCCACACACAAGTCTAAATCTTTCTGCATCTGAGAAAAATTGTTAGATTACGTTCACTAAACATTTTTTAAATCTTTGTTAACACCCTAAAGTAAGTTGATTTTTTCGCAGTGGATAACCTTCAAACACACTATCCAGTGAAAGTCTTAAATTAACTAATTTTTATGTTTTTTTAAAGAAATAATAATTGGTAACCCACTTCAGTGTTTGTATGGTCTAAGGCAACACTCTCGCATTGGACTGAAATGCGATTAGGATTTGAATACCTTTTGGGTGTACTGAGAGAGTGTTTTCCTAAATTGCTTTCCACTCTTTATCTCTCCACACAAATGCGGGTATGTTTCCTCTAAATTCAACCTTCTTCAACCCTAACACATTATCATAATGAACACATGTGTGTATAACCTGAACGGGTAGTAATATGTGGTACTAACAAAAAAACAACTGATATTTACAGAATAAACAACTCTGTTGATTTTCGTGCAGGTGTATTGATGCCTTATGCCGTTCAATAGACAGACAAACTTCTGTTCTAAAGTACCTTCCTGAATCTCTGAAAAGCGTCCTACTCCATGTACTCGGCAGGAGGGCTGCTCTAAATGTGACTGTTGTAACCTCACTTCTGAACCACTCTGTGAAGAAATTGGACCTGACATCTTGCAAGGGGCTTGATGATCAAGTGCTGAGGTCTCTGGCGTCATGTTCACAGCTGCGGGAGCTTGCCATCAACAAGCAGATACTCTGTGAAACAAAGGAGTTTGATTCTTCGAGTGAGCTCAATTGAAATGGCTTACTGTTTTTTCTATGTTTAAGGTGACCTGGTGGTCTAAGGGTAAGATGTCAGACTTCTGTGCTGGCCGGGGCTCAATCCTCGGTTGCGGCAAAGATTTATCTGATTACCAAACCCTTCCTTCACCTCTGACAAGACATCTTGTGAATGTGGGGAGTGCCAGGCCTCCACCGTGGTTCGGATTCTATGTTAAACTTTAGGTCCTCCATTTCATCTCACAATCACCCTACCATTACACATTAGCGTAAGTGTGTATAACCCGAACGGGTAGTAAGACGCGGTGCTAATAATAATAATAATCTATGTTTAAATTTACTCTAAGTACCATAATGTAATATTAATGTTTCACAAATAAATTACTAAAGTTTGTTAGTAAAATGATGTAGACTTAATGTAAAAAAGGGGCTCCTCTGAAACAAAATAAGCTCAAATTATGTTTAAATAGATGTTTGAGAACTTATTAAAAAGTAAAGATTATTTAATTTAAAGTAAATATATTTTTATGCTTAACAATGTTACTTTGCTCATTAAAAAATTTTATGTCTGAAAAAAAGTTTTCTAAAATAAAATAAAAACTTGTCCAAATGCACCAGACAGAGACTCAAGATAATATCTCCCGGGTCCATTTAGTGACAGCAGTACCCCTCCCATACCAATAAACATTTGTACACACTTCTAGCAACCTTATGATTCCTTCTTTGAATGATAGTAGTACTCATTTCTCACTTCTTTGAATAATGAGGTGACCTGGTGGTCTAGGGGTAAGGTGTCAGACTTCTGTGCTGGCGGCCAGGGTTCAATCCTCGGTCCCGGCACAGATTTATCTGATTACCAAACCCTTCCTTCACCTCTGATAAGACATCTTGTGAATATGAGGAATGCCAGGCCTCCACCGTGGTTCGGATTCCACGTTAAACTGTAGGTCCTCCATTTCATCTCACAATCACCCTACCATTACACATTAGCGTAAGTGCGTATAACCCGAACGGATAGTAAGACGCGGTGCTAATAATAATAATAATAATAATAATAATTTGATTAATGACACTTCAGTCATCAGGTATCTTTTCAATGAGGTTGTTACAAAAGCAAATTTCTCACCGAATCCAAGTGTTTTACTTCTATTCAGAAATAATGTTGTACTCCCCTATTCTCTGTAACATTATAACTGCAAAGCTTTGTAATACGTTTTGTAAACAATACTCAGCTGGATACATGCCACACATTTTACAAAGCCTTTGCACATGTAAACACTTGTTCAAAGACAGACAACGAATATTAAAAAAAAACATTTTAAAATTAAATTTAAAAATTCAGAAAATGGAGCTTTCTTATTTACCAGAAAAAACAGAAATTATGGTAGAACTTTCTTCTGAGTGTTCACTCCTGTGAATCACTGCTCTAGTTTGATTTAACCCCTGAAGTACTAAAATCAAAGTATGGATGGCTTGTAAACACACCTTTTTTTTAAAAAAAGTAAAATAAATGTATGGTTTTTCTTTTATTCTTTTCAGCACTTTCCTTCCTTTTTTCGAGACTCCCTCTTCTTTCTGTATTGAATTTGAAAAACTGCACCTCGATGACAGACGATGTCATTGCTTCCATTGCGGACAATTGTCCCGCCATATCTGTGCTGGACATCGGAGGTGTTCGTTCGATCACCGACACATCGATGAAGTGCTTAGCAAAGCTGGAACATCTGACTTCACTCAACATCTCATACTCCGGGGTGAATATAGTTTCAATAAATGTGAATCATTGACTTTTATTGTTGGATTTGAAAAAGCTGTAAGCCCACTTTAACATAGAATAAATAAGTCGAAATTGGTATGTAACTAAACACATTTTACAAAAATAATTTATGTGCACAGAAATTTGGTAGTGTTGATCATAAGATTTGGCCAGCTTAAGTGTAACATAAACTTCGGTGAACTTGGGGTAAAGTGCTTGTGGGTTCAAACACAGCCAAGTTGGGCGGATTTTTCATGGGCAATAAAAGTCCTTAACACAATTTGCTTCAGAGCGAAAGTAAAACCATTGGTCCCATGTCAATTGTGGCATGTAATATATCCCTGGAAGGTATGTGAACTTACCTTTCCGGCAAAATATGTAAACCCTTTCTCACTCACTCTAAGAATTTCATTGTGAACGGCATTGGTAATCCACCACACTTTCTGAACTTCCGTAGTACATGTGTTTACCACCAGCTGTAGTAGATGGCACTAACCAGTCGAAGGGCTAAGTGCATGTTCAGCTTTGGATCGATGGTGAGCACATCAAACAAACCTTCGGGTTGCGGACTCATAAAGCAAGATCTAAAAGCCAAATACTTTCGGTGACCTACAATGTTTACCTCATCATCGTTATGACCTGTTTCAAGTCTGGCCGGATCATTTTAGTAAAATGTGTCTCTATCTCCTTCTGTCCTTTCCCACTCTTTCTCCTCTCGCTTGAACACTTGCTGTTATTCGCTCCCTCCATCACTTCCTTTTCATCCAAATTTCAACTACACCACTCTCTTTGAGATGCATTTCTTTTCCACTGTATCTACACACTAAAGAGCCAATTCAAATAATGATTTTATATATTTCTAGGAGGTGTTTTTATAGCTGCTGTATATTAACTACAGGGGAATATATATTTAATATTACTGTAACTTTAATGTTGACTTAATTTTTTTTTAAATCATGAATATTATCATGAATCAGTAAGTATTCTGACTATTATTGACTTTTTTTGAGCACCGCGTGTTACTACCCTTTCAGGTTATACACTTATGTACTAATTACACTAATAGTTTTAGGGATTAGGGAGGTTATATTTCAAGGACATGTACCCATATTTGTGTGGAGAGAGAGAGAGAGAGTGTAAAACCATTTTGTAAAGACCACCCTCAGAACACCTGACCAAGATTCAAACCTCGATCTCTTCATCATCGGCAGTCTAGTCTATTGCGGGAGCAGTGCAGCCACTGAAGCTGGTACTGACTTGATTAAGCAAACAAAATTAATAAGGGAGATTTTAAGAAAATTATTCAAAATACACCTTAAAAAAAGTGGTAAACACACTGTGAAAAACCACCCACCCTTTTGCATTATAATAAATTGAATCTGGCATCCCAGGTCAAAGTGATGTATGCAAGCGCTAAAAGTTAATTATTCTTTGACAAGCAAAAGTATCATAAAATCTTGGAACATTATAAACGTTTTTTAAACAATCATGTGTTCAAATAAATCGGACAATAAAACAAAAGTAAACCCGGTTTGCTGGCTGCATGGTCTAACGCGCTACTCTTGCAGGAGACTAGACTGCCGATGACGGGGAGGTCGAGGTTTGAATCTTGGTCGTATGTACTGAAAGTGGATTTTCCAAAATGGTTTTCTACCCCACCCCCCAACCCCCCCTTCCACTCAAATACGGGAACACTTCCTATAAATATAACCTTCGTAATCCTTAAAACCATTAGCGTAATTAATACATAAGCGTATAACTTTAAACGATAGTAAGATGTGGTGTTAAAAACCGCAAGCAATCAGTTTATATTTATGGATGTTTCCAACAGGTGACAGATGATGGAATAAAAATACTTGTTCAGGGGAAATGTGCAGACTTGTTAAGCGAACTCCTCATCAACTACTGTCAGATAACCGAGACTTCAATCAACACAGTTGTGTTTGGCTGCAAAAATTTAAGGATATTTAGTTTTTATGGCTGTGTTTGTGGAGGTTTGTATGGCTGTCCAAATAGCTGAGTTTTCTTTTTTCTGTTGGCTTATGTAACTTGTAGAAACTCAAAATATAAATTTGTCTCCAAACATTTGTCGTATTTAGACATATTAATAGAAACACTGACATTTTACAAGGTGTGTTTTTGTGAACTTTCACTTAGCACACTAAAATGTATAACAAAACATTATTTAAAGTTAATTGCGACTTTTTAATTTAATGATGAGTTACATTCCTTGTTTAGGGTGACCTGGCGATCTAGGGGTAAGGTGTCAGACTTCTATGCGGGGGGTCCGGTGTTCAATCCTCGGTCCCGGCACAGATTTTTTTGATTACCAAACCCTTCCTTCACCTTTGACAAGAAGTGTATTAATCACAACTTGTGAATGTCTGGAAAGCCAGGCCTCCACCGTGGTTCGGATCCCACGTTAAACTGTAGGTCCTCCATTTCATCTCACCATCACCCAACCATTACACATTAGCGTAAGTGCGTACAACCCGAGCAGGTAGTAAGAAGTAATAATACATTTAGGAGTCTAAGAAGAAGACCAAGAAACAGGTGGTTGAAGGAAGTGTGGAGAAGAAGACTGTGGGAAAGGCGAGGAGACTTAGGAGAGTTTATGTTCCAAACAAATCTGACCAGGGAGGCGGCCATTATTACCCTTCGTCCAGTGGCAGCAATATTAAGTGTAATGACCTGCTTCGGTGGCCGCATGGTCTAAGGCAGCACTCTCATGTTAGACAAGACCTCCAATACCAGGGAGATTGGGGTTCGAATCCCGGTCGGGTGAATTGAGGGAATTTTTTTTTACAAAATGTTTTCCCACTCTCCCTCCATGCAAGTGCAGGTATATCCTATAAATTCATCTTTCTTACCCCTAACTCCTTGTCGTAATTAGTACATATGCATATAACCTGAATGGGTAGTAAGTAACCAAAAAAAAGGTGTGAATTGTGCTGTTCTTTTTTCATTGTAAAAATTCCTTTTATCTGTTCTTTTTTTTCTCTGTACTTTCTTATATGTAGTAAATTAATGTACTGGAAAACATGAAAATAGGTTTTCCTTAAAGATCTTTTAAAGTGAAAGAACAATTGAATATCAATATATATACCTTAAAATAAGCTTCATATTATGTGTGTTTAATTTCAGTTGCATCTCAAGAAGCATTGCATATATTCATGTCCAGAGACAAGGCATTGCAGTGTGAATGGACTATTTAGATAAGTCTTCATTAGCAAACGGAGGATGGGTTGTACACCATTTCTACAGCGAGTTTACATTTTAGTGTGGACTGACTTTTGTGGTGTTCTCAACTTCTGCGTTTAAAATAAGAACAACTGTATTTTTTTAAATTTGGTTTACCTGTATCATAATTCATTAACAAGGATAATGTTTGTGTAAGTGATTTGGAAAATATTTCTGCAAGCTATATTAATTTTTTTTTTTTGTAGAATATAATTCAAGATAAATAATAATTCATGTTAAGCGTTTACAAATAAAAAATATAACTCACACACAACACGTTTAAATTTTTTTAAAGTTATTTTTAACTATGCTACATTTTACAACAATTTTTATTTAATATGTTCCTAAATATATATTTTTTACACTAAAACTAAATCTCACCGAAAATTACCTACCTTTTGATTGGATTGTTCAACAATTTTCTTATTCTTTGTGTAGAAAGTAACTTTGATTTTTTTTAGATTCAAGCATAAAAAAACTTATAGTTTATGCATGATTCCTCTTAAGGCAGCTACCTCGGTCAGTGAGAAAATATCATTTGATGTCAGGTCACACGCAGCTTAAAATACAATGGTCTGTGTTGTTTACTGGAACTACTTCTCTCTTCTGTCTAATAAGCTTATGCTTCCTTTCACTCCTTACCTACAACCACCCTTGGTCATGTCACTAAGGATTAGAGGAAAGTAAACTAAGAAATTTCTTATCTCTTGGCAAAGAGTAAAGCTCACCGCTAGATCTCAAATATCTTAATATTTTCTGTTATAAACCAATACAAATTATGTACTGTAATTGATAGAGGAAGGCTGAATCTAGAGCCCTTTTGATTAAGCCTAGTCTCATAGTTCTGCTAATATGTTTAAAAAGTTGTTGAAAATTAGCTAAAGTCATTTTTTTTCCCCTACTAATAAAACTAAAAATATTTGGTTAAGGAAAAAAGAGCCCTGTTGGAATCTTTCGACTTTATTTCGGCGTGAACCATATTTTGAAATAACGACGCCTGCGCTTGCTTATGGAAGCGGCTCGCTCAAGATATTTACTATCAAAATAAGTAAATTGTATACCTATTTAATCATATATCCTATTTTATATTATACTGTTATTATTATTATTAGCACCGCGTCTTACTACCCGTTCGGGTTATACGCACTTACGCTAATGTGTAATGGTAGGGTGATTGTGAGATGAAATAGAGGACCTACAGTTTAACGTGGGATCCGAACCACGGTGGAGGCCTGGCACTCCCCACATTCACAAGATGTCTTGTCAGAGGTGAAGGAAGGGTTTGATAATCAGATAAACCTATGCCGGGACCGAGGATTGAACCCCGGCCGCCAGCACAGAAGTCTGGCACCTTACCCCTAGACCGCCAGGTCACCTACTATTATACTGTTATTGTAAATGTAAAAGCAGGGATACATGTTCTACAGGGGGATAAGATACCTGCTATGGAAAATATAAATGTCTCTTAGGTGTTCAAGGAATCACTATATAGGACATACTTTGTACCCATAGTCTCATATGCAGCAGAAACATGGAAATTAAGTTTCTGTCACAAAGAGAAACAAGATCAAGAATGTAGTCGTCTGGGCAATAATATGGGTACACGCAGTACGTGAGATAGTATGGCTATGTAAGAGGATGAAATAGGAAAGTATCACATGGAGAATGATAGAGATGAAGAATATAGGACAAAGATCATAAGGAAGGGCAAGAAAGAGCATAGAGGACCAGATAACAGTGTGTTTGCAAGCAAGAAAGAAAAGGAAAAAAATAAAGATGTAGTAATTTTACTAAACTGACCTGTCCACAGAATGCAAAGGGTTGTTCACAAATAAAATTACCCTTTAGCAATGTTTAGTGATGTCACCAAAAGGTTGATGTTGGTGGATCCCTAAAATTTGTTTTCGATTTGGGTAGAGAATCTTGCCACTGCTTTACTAAGTGATCTCAATCATCTAGAGCCACTAACCTATCATGCTGTAAAGTTACGGGTGTACTTAAAGACAACCTTTTGAACCAAAAATTGTTTTATTTTACCTTCCATCTATTATTAGAGAATGTTTGTGTGCATATTAATTGTTTTTAGGCAATTGCTAGAAATAATATTCGATACTTCCATTAATGAGCTGGTCTGTCGAGGCTAGGGTTAGACTCCTGGCCGGTTACTGTTTCTTAAATCAATTTCAAGTTCCCTCTAAATCCTATCTTCCTCATCCCAGCCCCACTAGTGTACAGTAGTTAAACATGCAGACAGCTGGAATAGGTATAGTAAGAGGTGCAAAAAGAGGTTTTAGTTGGAACACTGCTCTCAATATTAAAACAAGTTGCAGGTGAATGTGAACAGCGCTAAAGTGAACAAAGAGGAAATTAATTTTATCTTGTAGCTATAGTCTTATTTGAATGAAGTTTCACTTAGAAATAGCAAAGCTGGGTTGATTAGCCCTTTTGCTGATCATGTTCTATTAGTACTGCGTCTTACTACCTTGTAATTACCATAATTCCACACTTTTCAACTTTTTTCTTCTTCCATATATTTATGTCACAAGTAAATATGGTTTTCATTCTTTCCTCGCCACTTTATTCATGAACATTTCCATCAGTAAAAATCTTGTTGATAGGGGTACTTCTGTTTCACTCAATTTTATTTGAAACCATTTCCTCCCAACCCTTCTCAGTGATAGCACAACTCATGTTATCCTCATGCATACTCTTTCCACACCAGCCTCCTCCATCTATCTCTGGACTATTTATATCCACACTATCATATGCCTTTATTACACGGAAATTGACCATGTGGCCTAGATTAATTTACCTTAAACTACTTTAAGGAAATTTTCATCATTTAAAAATACCTTAGTTTTTATCCTAGTTTTGACAATCTATGAAATGAAACCATTTTGTGTGCAGAGTTCTTGTCCCTTATCTTTAGGACCATGCGCAGCTGTTTGCCCGTTCCCCCTTCCACCTCTTGCTGTGCGTAGTTGGCTGCGCATGGCCTCATCGCACTGGGTTGTGTGGCTCGTTTACTCACTCTGGTTTAGGACTCGCGTCCATACGCCTTGGCTGTTCACGAGCTGTTGGCTCTCGGTCCTGGGCTTGTTGAGAGCAAGTCGGGGTCATTGCGATGTTATCACACGCGGGAACAGAGATTAGGTTGGTTTTTTTTACATACAGTTGTGTAACCGAATCAACCAAGGGGTAGAATTAAGAGTCCTGAATAAAGACTTGTGTGACAACGTCCTGAGTGACTTCTTCATACAACCCCTTCATAACGACTTGTGCCGCGCCCCAAGTCTGGTTCGCGAACCCATACTATCAACACCAGTATAAACGGGGGCTGACATTGTCCCCCAAAGCGTCAGAAGGGTCCACGAGAGGTGTTGGCACATTTGTGATACACACAAAAAAACAACAAAAAAAAACAAGTAGTTGAATTAATCAAACCAATAATTTATTACACTTCATACATTTGCCAACAATACAGTAATTAAATTATGCTCAAGCACTTGTCAACTTACTAGATATACAGTTAATTTGTTCACATCTCTATACATCGCAAGTTCATGTATATAAACATTTATTTTAGATAAACTCTAGAATGATCAATTTAATTTACATAGAAAATTATTGTGAGGATTAAGGAAAACAAGTTACAATTTCTACAACAATTATAAGTTCTTTGTTTTTTTACATAATATTTAGTCCTTTAGACACTGGCATTTCGACCTTATTTTATCGCACGCACGTCATAACATGTAAGACTGATCTTAGGAATGCAACACTTTCTTTCCAGCCTTGTAAATAAAGAAACGCCCACAGGGGAGAGTATAGGTTATTACCGTAACATACAAAATACCTTGACATAAAAACTAAGGCTCCAGCCTTTAAGCTTAGTGCTCTTAGCATTGAAGTTTTACAAAAAATAAATAAAACAGACCAAAAAGCTACACTGTAAAAATAAAATAAAAAATCCATTAAAAAGTGCTTACTTCTAAGGGAAAAGTCAGTAATGGTCGAGAGATCTACAACAATTTTGAAATATAAAACACAAAATTATTTATGTTTTACAAACTTGTTTTGTAAAATTTCAATACTATTCAACATTTCCATAAATGCACTATCTTAACTTATCCAATTTCCTTACAAGGCCATTCGAACCCATCGACATGGCAAGTGCAAGGCTGTTACTATTTGTTTCGGGGCAGGTATGTTTACTCTATATATATATTTATATATATTATATTGCAATTGTATTTACAAGGCTGATGTACATTGTTAACCAACTTCAAGCTTTCTTATTGTTTGGAGGCGATTGCTTTAGCTGCAGGATGATGGAACGCATGCGAGACACATCTCGACTGGTTTTGCTGGACTTGGGATTAAAGTCGCACAACTTGGCAATCCTCTCCCACTCGGTGCCTGGCTCAATCTCGTCACTCTCTGCCACAAACTGCTTCTCCGCATTCCTGCAAAATATTTACACAAATGTGACACAGGCACATGAATATCTAACTTTAACACAGTATTATATTTGGAAGAAGGTATAGGAAAGGTGGATAGAAACATATAAAAGGGGGACGAACACAATATGGCCTTTACAATGAAAAGAAGATCACAAATCCCCCGACCCAGGTTTCATTCTATCAGAACTCATCAGGAAGGAGTGTAAAACGCGCAACGCAACTTCCTAAAAGAGAAAACAAAAAAAACACAAAGGGGGAGAAAAAGGAAAATGGTAAAGAATGAAAGAACACATAGATAGGAATATGAAAAAGGTATAACATAAAGGACAAAAACAGGAAAAGGAAAAACTTAACACAGATAAGTTTAGTACAAGACAGTATCAAATACAGCTTAATGCAAAAGTATACTATGTACTGTACATACTAAAAATCATTAATGCTCTTTATCTTTTCTATTTTCAATTTTTTTTCTCTTAAAACCGAACTTAGGACTGTTGAATTGTACCATAATTAATGTTTATATTACTATTACAGTATATTTCAAAATTAATTCTGTATCCTAATATCGCTTGATTTTTTTTACTAAAAAAATAGTTAATAAATATTTGTTTTTAATTAATTTAAGTTTTAAAATCATACACTTGTTGAAACCAAACCAGACTCGACTCGAAACTTGGAAGCATTATGAAAAGCTTGCTTAATTAATTTAAAAAAAACTTGAGCTTGCAGACAACTTTACTGTTAAAGTGGATTAAATAAGTTTATAAGAAGATTTGGTTTAGTGGTATACGCTCATGACAGATCCAGGGTTAGACCCCAACTAGTTGGAACTGGAGGTTGTTTTAACCATTAATGGTATCTAATATTCCCTCCAGGGAAGTTCTGGTGATTTTACCTAGATCTTAATTTCCTCGTCCTTTATTTTATTATTTATTTCAAGTTATAAATAGCTGAAAAGTACTATTAGATATGCAACAAAGAAAATCCAATAATGTGATTTACCTCTTTGTTAAAAATTGCTATTTTTAAGAGGAAGAACCAAGGGTTTAACCAACTTTAAATAAAGAGATTGTTTTTCAGGAGGATAAGCAATGAGGTAAACTAACTTACATTACATGAATATTTTTAAGGAAGACCAAGGGGTGAACTTTCATTTTATATAGAATGTTATAAAGGAATAAAATCCCAAGATTATTTTAAAAAGAGTTGTGATGTGTTACCTAACAGTACTAGCACAATTAATACAAGATGCATAATATTTTGAAATTAATATTTGGTTAAAATTTTGTATTGTTCACAGCAAAGCTCAATGATTAACCATTAGAATGCTAAGCCTGGGTTTGAATCCTGTATCCAGGTATAATTTTCCAATATTTATTTGAAACACTAGTGTACTTATTTATTTTATCAACAGAAAATTACATGCAACATCCATTACACACTGCAAATTTTACACAACAAAATAAGCCATGATTGCAACAAAAAATATAAACTTTTAAGTACTTTTAATAGAAATTGATTTGATTCAATTATATGAAAAACTTACTTTGCAGCTTCTCTGAGAGAGCAAGGAAAAAACAACAAACAACAATGAATTTGACTATCTTTAGTTCAGTGATACTTTCCCTTGATCTTAAAATTCACACATTTGTTTTATCGTATCACTATAGTTAAAATGCTAAGAAAATGTATCTTCAATTTGAATGCTATTTTTTAATATTTGAAAATTTTGGAATACACACATTTTTTAACAAAGATAAAAATGTGTTTTACTGTGAAAGAAGCCATATACAAATATATTCAATTTTATGCAATTTTTTTTATCACCATGTCTTACTACCTGTTTAGGTTATATGCATATATTATAATTACGCTAATGGCTTAGGGAGAAGGAAAGGAAGTATTTTAGGGTATTCTACCCGCATCTGCATGAAAGGAGAGTAGGAAACTATTTAGAAAAAAAAAAGCCTCAGTAGACCTGAACATGACTTGAACCCCGATCTTCCTGTTAACAGCAGACCGCTCTAAAACAACAGCAACTTGACGCCTTAGACCATTCAGCCATTGAAGCATTTTTTATGCACTGTGTATATAATCTAATACATTATTTATACTTTTAAAACCAAACGCCATTGTTTAAAAGAAAATACAAAATTAATATCAGGAGAAAACAAATATTCACTATTTTTAAAAGCGTAGACGCCATGCTAATTTTGGAATATCATATTTTTTAATAAGAAATTAGTCCTTGTTGATAAAATTCACAACAAACAACGATGAAAATATTTTTTAAAGCTAAGAAACACAATTTTATTAACTCAAATTATCAAGAGCAAAATGCAAACACCTAATCAAAACATTACCTGTTGGCCGTTTTTGTTTTTGTGATGAGGTCTTCGTGGTGGCGATACCATTCTTCTAGCTCTTTCTTGGCTGCCTCGCGCATTTCATCTTTGCGTACTTCCTCATTTATATCTGAGAACATTCAAAATACCTGTTATTATGTTCCAACACTTGCAGGTGAAGGTTTTATTGATAAGCAAATATATATAGTTAAAACAAATACACTTATTGATAAATGTATGTACTAGAATGACTTTAAAAATTAGTGTTCAAGCATTTAAAAATAAACTCTTAAAAATGTATTTATTCCTTGGGTTAGGCTCGATATACCATTGGCCAAGGCCAAGCCTGTGCAAAATTAGAGCTACAAAACTACCCCAATGTTTACTCAAGAATTGTATAGGGGGACTACAGGTTGAAAATCTGTATTTTAGATATTATCTAAAATAAAATTTATATTAAAAATAGTGTTATTTCAACACCCCTATACAAAAGTTTGATTTTTTTTATGTGCACAAATTAAAACTAGCCTTTCTCTTCGAGACGTTTCTTTTGCTCCTCCCGCCATTTTTTAATTTTCTCCGGCTCTTCCCTCGCCACATATTTTGAGGAAGAAGTCGCAGAAAACAGCTCTGCAACAAAAACTAACACTGTCAAAGCAAGATTCAATAAATCTTCATGATCACAAATAGTCACCCATTGGAGTAATCAACAAATGCGGCTAAAATAATGTGTGCTAAGCAAAGGTGCCAACATAGTTTTTGAACTAAATGTAATAGACATCACTACATGGTTAGTTAAAATAAAATAAACTAGAAAGAAGACCGTAAAATATAACAGTTCACACACAACAAAGCAAAGCTATAATACTTTCCACCTCCAAGGAACATGTATACTTAAAATGCGATAAAACCAAAATAGAGTATTTGATAAAAGACAACATTACCAATAGACAAACTTAGAAATATTCAGCCAGTAGCAGCTCATCACAATGGATCCTATCCTCCAGAGTTATGATTTTATTTATTTATTTGAAATCTGAGAACTTATCGAAAAATAATAGAAAGGGGCTATAAATATGGTTTCTGTTAATTGTGTGACTAACTGGCACTATAGCACAAATAATAATAATTACTATGACTTAGTATAAGATCTTTAATTAGTATTTATTTGAGACATTTTAACACACACCTTCTGAACCAACTTAATAATATAAGTACACAAGAATTTCTATGAGCGAGCGCAAAAGGGCCTACCAATTTTTCCAGGAAAGGTACTTTCACATGCCACAAGGGACAAACAGCTTTACTTCCTCTCCTAAGAAAGTTGTGCTAGGTGTTTTTATCTTTCAAGAAAAAATTGTCGAGCCCAGCTGGGTTTTAACCCACAAACTTCGGGTCACAAGGCAAACACTTTACCCCAAGACCCCAGAGGTCGACCTTTCCTTAATAAACTTTGAGGGTGTTTAGTCCTGCAAAACTGGTTAACCTTGTAATTTATTTGCTGAGCAATCATTAATGGGTGGTAGGTTGATTATTTTTAATTTTTTTGAAGGAAATGAGGGATAAGGGAACTATTGTTTGCTTTAATGAGCATGAACAACGTGTGGTTACTTTTTTTCCCTAGCACAGCATCTTACTACCCATTCGGCCTATCTACCTGTGTAATATTTACACTAACGTTTTAGGAGTTAAGAAGGTCTAATTGTGAGGAAGTGCATCCCCATTTGCATGGAAGGAGTGGAAAACCACCCTCAGTGCAGCTGACCAGGATCAAACCCCGATCTCCTCATCTCTGGCCGTCTAGTATAACATGAGAGTAACATGTCAATACTTTTCTTTTATTGATTAATTTATAATGTATGTTATATTATAATTTTTTTTCAAACTATGAATTATGCTGAATATTTGTTAAAATAATAAATTAGTAAAAATAGGATAAGTTCTTGTTTTAGTTAATGTAGGAAGGTTTAATAAGTTTTGGGATGAAGGCATATGTGTGTGTATGTGTGTGTCTCCCCTCGGTGGTCTGAAATGCATCTTCATTATATATTATAAGATAATTGTAGAATAAATGTAAGCTTTTCAGTGAGTTTTAAATTATAATAATATCTAAGAATTATTGCAGCCACGTAGCAAAGAGAGGAAGGTTCTAGGGAGTTTGAAAGCCCCCTCGCAATTCGAATCTTTCCGAGAATCGTGCTGAATTGACTTGTTCAGTTAACAACTGTAAGACAAAAAAAAATCCCCCCCCCCAATCACATGTAAGGTTTTCTCTGTAATTTTTTTTTGCAAACATCCTGTCTTCTCCAAATGGAATCATGGTTATGTGCCTTTTGGAATGAGTTGTGCGCTAAGTTGACGTCACTACTCAACAACTCTCAAGTCTGGTTCCTTGATACCCCCTAGAGAGCGCAGAATCCATTCTGCCGGTAGAAATAACCTGAGTGTGGTGGTCTGAGTATGAGTACAAGTTGTGTGGATCCAAGCCAGGAAGGCTTAGTCGGGGGATCAAAGAGTGACTCGGGAATACCACAGGAAAGGACTCGGCGAATTGAGGCAAGTTTTCCCCAAGATAACTCTCCCTGATTCTAGACTAGTTCAGTGCAATACAGTCACCTAATAAAAGTTTGCAAAGGGTTTTCATGGAGATGTTAGTGTTTTCTCACCTGTTACTGGCTCAATAATCGAACAAACCAGTTTCAGTTGCTTTTAAGTTTGAACTTATTGTTATTCTGATTTGTTTTCGAAACATCTAAGTACTGCCTGCGTCTCAGCAAGTCACCGAGCAATTTATAGTAGATATGACTTTTTTTCAAAACTAACAATTGGGTGGAAGTAAAAATCTATTATTTGCACAAAAAAATCAGACCATTTCCAATTAGATAAAAATGTAAGGATTGAATATTTTCAGAAAACTCACTTTGTTCTCAACTAATGGTAAAGTCTGACAGCTTAGCTCAGTCGGTAGGATTTCCGTTTATTGAGCTAAGGGTCCTAGGTTCAATTCTTGGCAATGTCAAAAAAATGTATTTGTGGTAAAATGTGGGTTGACCCTTTTTTCACAGTGATTAATAAACAGCCGAGGATTATATGTTGTGTCAGTCCTGTATTCAGGTCAGTTAAGTCGTGTGTGGATATAATCAGTCGGTTCATAAAGTGCACATTAAATACCTCAAATGGATTTAGGGGGAACTAATGGTACACAACAACAAATTTCTAACCACACCTTAAATTTACTATTTGTAGATATATCTATTTATGCATTAAAGTTCAAGCAAGTTGCTAAAGCTCGCTAAGATAATCAATTTAGTTTGTGTCATCAACACAAATATACCATATTATGTCTTAAAGGTTAAATGCAATTTCCATAGAAAGAACATAATCTGGCAACTAGACACAGCTGCACATAACATGAATATTTATGAATATGTGAAGGTAGATACCTTCACGTATTCATAAATAGTAATGTTATGTGCAGCTGTCATGTTTTCTTTTATTACTATGTATTACAACCTGTTCAGATTGTATGAATTAAATACCTATAAAATAATATAGTATGTCATCATTGTTGACTTAAATTACCATTCTCTTAAAGGTTTTTCCCACCAAAATCTTGCTGTAATGTAGCCGTGGATTGTGTGCTAATTAGGAACCAAATTGAAATGTTCTTAATTGTACACTTAAAAAAACAAATACACACACACACACACAGTTCTATGGTGAAATTGCATTATAAGATACTTGCTAATATATACAGAAGCATCCTTAAGGGTAAATTAACTTTAAGAATGTGAAATTTCAATCAAATTTAATAAATGTTCTAGATTTCATACATGAAAGTTTAATGTCTATGGCATAGTTGTGCGTCCATGTCACACTATGTATGGATTACTCTCAAGTAGAAATTTGTTTCTCATAGATAGATATTTTTAATAGTAGGTTAAGAGGGAGGAAAGTTTAAGGTAGAAGTAATTTTACAAAAAATACTAATAAAAAACAAGTTATGTTTAAGATAAAAAGCTAAATATAATTTGAAAAATGACCTGATTCATGATAGTGAAACCTTTACATTTTTTATAAACTGAATTGTTCTTCTAGGCAAAATACAATACATCAAAAAATAAATAATCATATTAAATATGAAAATAAGCCTTAACCTTTAAACAAAATCACTACACAAACGTTAGTGATAATTTTAACCCAAAACCACCTCTAATTGGCACCTTCATAAAAAAAAAACTATTTACCAAAACCTAGGACGCATTACAAACACACATTTAAAGCAGTGGTGCCAACTTACTAGATGGAGGATTCTCGACTGGAGGATCTTGTTTAGCAACAGCTGCATGAGCAAAAATATAGCACAGTTACTCACTTGCACACAAGCTAATGCTAACCGCTCAATCCTGAATATAAGCTTTGCTAATTAAATCTATTAATATAAAACTGAAGGGATTGGCTCAGCGTCAGTGCATTAGACGAATGTTCAGCTCCAAATCATCAAAAGGTTGGGATTCAGTTTAAATACTGATCGGATGAAATTGAGAATAGTTTTATATATTCAGGGTTGATACAATTTGTAAGTTGTAATATTCACTGACCTATAGATTTTTCAAATGCGTATTAACCTTGATATTGTAATTTTTAGTGGTTTTATTATTCTTTCCACAAGAGACAATGAAATTTTTTATTACCTAAAGAATAGTTGAGGAGCCAGTGCACGACAGGAGAGAGAAAGCACGACTAATGTGGTACAATCGTGCAAGGAGAATAATGGAGGAGAAGATACCAAACAAGATGCCGGATATTGAATCGGGGGTGAGGAGGACGGAGGCCAAAAGGAAGACCAAGGGACAGGTGGCTAAAGGGTGTGTGAAGGATGCATTGGAGAGGCTTATGATCCAAACAGACCAGGTCATTGGCTGGAAACTGTTTAAAATCATATTTCCTTCATTGCATCTCGCTACTCATTTGTGTTATATGTTTATATTTTAATAATGCTAATGATGTGGGAATCAGGAGATAGAATTTATAGAGAAAATAGATCCTTATTTGAGTGGAGGGAGAGTGGGAAACTATTTAGGAATAAGCCCTCTCGATATACTGAACCGGTATTAAAATTATTACCTCCTTGTCATCAGCAGTCCAGTCTATCGCGAGATTAATGCCTTGGACCATTTGACCACTGAAGCAGGCGTTTACAAATTTAACTGTTCACATCTTATATTCTTAAATTAACATAAGCTTTGTGTTGTCCAAAGAGTAAGACACAAAGCATAAAGATATTTGGATCTTTCTAGGTTTGAAGTAACTATAGGCCTTAAATAATAAACTGTTTCTCTATGTAGTATCTTCCAAACAGAATTATTCTAGCCTAGACGACTAGAGCCAACAAATGCGTTCCAATAATACAATAGTATAAATATTGCGTCAAGAAGTGACTAACCGTCGGGAATTAAGAAAAATTAAATCAGGTCTAAAAAGGTGCAATGTATATACACTGTCTTTTTTGTCGTTCAAACCGAATTTGTGAAATAAAAAAGTGAACTAAAAGGAGATGAATACAAAAATAACTTTACCTACAAACATGACTTGATCAGGGAAATAAATCTTAAAACAATAATATGGAATTTAACTGACAAGTTAAACAAACATGGGATGACATATGAACCAATTAAAAGTAAATTCAATTATATTCCATTCAAATGTAAACCTACAGATATATCTTCCACTTTTTAAGAAAATTTTGTTTTTTCTCTTCTAAATTTAGTTCACCAGGTTTTTAAACAGTGTTTACAACTAGAATAGTGAAGCTAAGCTTAATACAAACACAACTAAAAGAAGGGTTGCCACTTATATTGTATTTTATGTGATTGTCCATTGTTGAATGTTGTATTACCTCATATCTAGACGACAGGGTTGAGGGTTTGAAAAATCCTCTATTTTAACAAAAATCTGAATATTGGTATTTCATTTTATGATTTAGATCATTTATATTCCATTTTCATTTTGTATATGGTTTGCCTTTTAGCAAAACTGGTGGTGCGGGGTGAAAATGTAGAAGACAACGAGTCTTAAAAATGACTAAGAATAAATATTCATACAAGTGTTTCAAAAATATAAACTGTTATCTCGACTTGATTTGTGTTCTTGACAATTTAAATCAAATTACACTATATAATGAAAAGCAATAAATGTTTTAAAACATCCTGAAAAATACCTTAAAATCACCGCAAAGAAAACAATTTTTTTGTTTATTTGGGAAAGGTGGAAACCTAAGTTACAAACTATATAATATCGACGACAAAAGCATACAGATCTCTAACATTAAGTGACAGTCCTGCATTAATGGTGGTGAGTTCTTTCCTACCTCTAAATATAAAGGCTTACATTTAAAGAAAGTGTCATTGCGATGAATTTATACACACATGGCGATACCAGTTTTCAAGAAACTAAACCACTAGGGAGAAATTGAAAGCTCATTTTATTTAGAGTTTAGAAGAAAGAAATATTGATGCAATAAAAGCCAATGTATTCAATGCAAATGAAATTTAAGAGATCGGAAACAATTT
>CABFOV010002448.1:22582-44528 GCA_902141375.1 Timema poppense
CCCCTCTCCTTACACTATATACATTTCTGATTTAAAATTATTCAAAGTTTGACTCATTTTATTAATAGTAGGCATGAAGGTAATGTGGGAAAAATCCCTTGTCACAAGTATTATTAATTTCTGCAATTTCACAACTTTTAGGGGCAAGTATAAATTAAATAACCTTAGAGACTTGCTTTAGAACTGGGATGGCAAATTATGCCACTCTGTGCTACGCGAACAAAATTTGGATGGCATGCCGACATGAGAAAAATGAACACTAAATATAACTTTTCCCAATCAATTATATTTTGATAGACATGTCATTCTCATATCACAATGAATTTTGTGAAGTCAAATGGTTTAAAATCTCTTTGTGTGGCGTGTAAAACAATAAGCTATGAACAGAACATAAATATTATGGGTAGCAAAATACAACATATTTCTAAATGATATGAAAAAGGTTATGTAATTTATTTTAACATCTAATTGTATGGACACGTAATGAGGATGGAAGCAAAGAACATTCCAAGAAGATTAATTGATATGAAGTATGTAGGGAAGAGAATGCAAATAAACCAAGGAAGAGATGGGAGGAACAGAGAGCAGCAAGTGTGCAAATGAGAGGATGAGAATGGAAGAGCGTGCCGGAGAAAGAATGGTGGAAGGACAGAGGGAGAGGGAGGCATTTTACTTAACGGACCCGGCCACATGCTGGAGACAGTTCACAATGATAGATTTATTGTATTTTTTTCCCTAAAGTTACTTTCAAAGACTTTACTTTAATTTAAAGACATGTAATATTGTCTAAGACACACACTTTGAAAATTTAATAAATTTTCCTTCTCTAAAATTTAGTAATTGTTATTTGTTACTCGTTAAAAAAGTAAATAAGAGGTGGCATATTAGATTAGTTCAAAATACAGTTAGTCCTTAAGTGGCACACTGGTCAGAAAATCCCTGCTTTAAGCCGTGCAACTCAAAGCCCAGTCACAGATCAGCCCCGCCCCCTATAGCTAAATGGTAAATTGCTTACATGAGGAGCCTTTCTAATAGTTTTTGAACTTACCATCATCTGGCTCTGTGATTCCCCTCTCTTCAGGGGTGCCACCTTCTGGATAGAAAGTAGAAACAATGCAACATTAAGCAATGTAAAAAAGAGGGAGGAAAAAAGCACAGTGTGAATTACCAACTAACTTATATCTAAAACAGACAGCATTCTACCCTCAGCCTTAAATTCATCACTGCTAAAGGGGAAACACAAATTTCACCAATGATAAATGTTTCAGCCATGCCGGGAATCAAACCCAGGACTCTTTGCTCAACAGAGAGACATACTACAGAGTGAGCTAAGGTGACAAACAATTTAATAGATTCAATTTGGCATTTAAATAAAATAAATTCATAGGAAACGACTTTTAGAAAATAAAAATCAATTTCTTACAGTCAAGAATTATAATATTTTATTAAATTATTAGTTTTGTTTTATAGGTACTAACAGTAATTATCAAAAGTATCAGCCGCAGATAACATGAATAGACACATGAATACATGAAAGTAGATCTAGTAGCTTTTATAACTGTTAGTTGAGGCCCTTCCTTTGAAAATTGGACTGTAATAGGGGCAGTGTGCCTATCTAGTAATAAAGAAGGTAGAAACGAGAGGAGATTTAACCACATTTGCATGAGAGAAAAGTAAAAAAGGAGAGTCTACCCATTATAACTTAATAGAGTATTTATATAGGAGTTTGTTTATTTCCAAAATAACATTGTATGATTTAACTTGCCTTAAATAAATTAACTCGCCTAAGAAACGGAAAGACGGTTGGCCGTGTTGCTTAGAAAAAAGTTGTGAAGTGGCTAAAGAACATGTGGCACACTTAAAAACTACTAGTTATATCTCAAAGGATTATCATTTTTACAAACATACAATAATCATTTACAATGACAACATTTAAACCTTTTTATCACAAGCCTAACTCTTGCAAATGAGACGATAATTGTCTAGCATACAAGAATTAGTTATCTATGAACGAAAGGGCTTACCAATTTCGCCGAGAAAGTTCTTTTCACATGGGACCGACTGCTTTACTACCCCCCCTCAAAGAAGTTGAGCTACAAATTTGTATTGCTCAATGTAAACCCAACAATTATTTATCACTCAACACAGCCCACTGACAGATTTGTTTTCGGGGTGAAGCAAGGTAGCAACAACAGAATAATTTAGTACTTTTGACTGTGTGAATTTTTTTTATATTGATAGGTTATGTTTAGTTTTTGTTGGGAGCATGTATGTAGCTGTTACACACATAGTTCAATGAGCCATGTTTAAAGCAAATGAACTTGTGAAAAGTATATAAAATATACAAGGCATTTTTGTTCCTTATTTAGCTTAAGACTAGAAAAATGTGTCGGTTAAAAGGTTTAACTTCCGTTTTTGATCAAGACTGTGGTTCATACAGGCCCTAAACAATAAAGAAAGCAATAAAACAATAAAACTCACCAGATCCTATTCCGGACTGGAAACCATTCTGTTGGCCAAAGTTATCTATCATCTCAAAGCTGCTCGCAGGGTCTAATTGAGATACAGCAGACTCTTGTGGAAGAAACAAACCATCTAAAGGCAGTATAAACATATATAGCATTTAGTGTGAAATATGCCCTGGACCTCCGTTGAAAAATATAGATATGTAAATACATAACTTGAAACAGATTTTGGTAAGTTAATGAATATACTTTAGTAAGATGCATCAATAACTTAAAGGAAAATAATATAATTAAAATTCAGTAGGGGGGTATGAAGTCACTTTTTGCAATTCAAAGAAATTGCAAATAGTATATTAAATAATCTGAACTAACTTACAGTAGGAATAGAAACCAGCAGTTGAAAATAATACATGGCTTTAAAGAATATAAAAACCTGACCCAGGCCACAGGCTGGAACCTAATGGATGTACAAAAAAAAAATCTTCCAGGTTTCAATGTTTAAAAAAATAATACTTTGGTGGCCACATGATCCAAGGTGTCACTGTCGTGTGAGACTAGATTGCCAATGATAGGGAGATTCGGGTTTAAGTCCTGGTAGGTTTTTTTCCTAGATGGCTTTCCACTAGCTCCAACCAAATTATCAAAATTCAACCTTCCTCATTCCTAATACGTACATTATTGTAATATTACACTTGCGTACAGCACGAATGTGTATTATTATTATTAGCACCACATCTTACTACCCGTTCGGGTTATACGCACTCACACTAATGTGTAATGGTAGGGTGATTGTGAGATGAAATGAAGGACCTACAGTTTAACGTGGAATCTGAACCACGGTGGAGGCCTGGCATTCCCCACATTCACAAGTTGTGATTAATACACGTCTTGTCAGAGGTGAAGGAAGGGTTTGGTAATCAGATAAATCTGTGCCGGGACAGAGGATTGAGCCCCGGACCCCTAGCACAGAAGTCAGACACCTTACCCCTAGACCACCAGGTCACCTCTGAATGTGTAGTAAGACACTGATAACAAATGAGGGCTTTAGGATTTAAAAAACTATTTTGCTAATTTATAATTTATAAAATGTTCTACTGTATGGCAAAAGATTATATATTTCAACCTAAGTTGATAAATCAAATTACTATCACAGTTAATATAATTACAAATATTTATTTAGATTTTTTGACATGGTCTGAAATTTGGAGTTCCAAATGTTAGGCTGTAGGGCCATGCGGCGCTGTACTATATAAAGGATGACACGTACCTAGACCAGAATGGAATAATTTCATATGCGAAACAGGCATATTCCATTCGAAAAGCACCATTCTTGAGGCATACTTAGTCTGACTACATGAAACAAACTGGCCCATAGATTATGTACTGTGTAAGTAGGCCCTTAATACACATTAGTTGCGTGTACCAATCCAATCTATTAGTTAAATTTATGCACATTACATCCTAGCCTTTGAGGCAAAGGTAAACTTCACGTTTTACCCTGGTGTATTTAAGTAATCAAGTTCCACACTCAAATTTTTTTCAAACAATCCTAATGTGCCCCTTAACATTTTGTAGGCTTAACTTTAAAACTGACATATTAATCAGATATATGTATTATAATTGAGAATACGTTAGAATAATAAATTGTTAAAAAAATAAATTTCAAAACACCCTAATTATCAAAGAAAAATTGAAAGAATGGTTGATGACCTGGCAATGTGATAAATTGACCACTTTAACCACATACTTAATTATTAAAACTATAATAACTTTTACCGTTTAATGGAGGAGCGCCGGTGACTGTATTTAATTCATCTTCCAAACCGGCTAACTGATCTTGCTCACGGGCAAGAAATTCAGCTGCAGGATCAACTTCTTGCTGGTCAAAGTTGTCAAATCCATCCATGTCTGGAAAAGAAAAATTAAACTGAGAAAATACAGCCAATGCAAATCATACATTGTGAACGTAAACTAAATCAAAAAAAGGTGGTGTAGCATGAACAATTGTTTAATAGCTATAAATATCAGATATAAGGTGAAATGATTACCCATAGAATATGTATTTGACTAAGCTAATGACAGCTTTCCACTATGCCACTTTCAGTAATATTTGACAAGAACCACCCCTGTCGTTCACAGTCAGGATTCGACTTCCGAAAGGTCACTGAATTCTCTAGGAAAATGTAAATATCCCCAACTAAAAATAAACTTTCAGTGATAATTTTGTATAAAACTGTATTATTTTGTATTAAAGAAATAAATTGAATATTAAAAAATAAAATCAATTAGTTCTGTGTTAGTAATTTTTTTATAAATTATCTATAAGTCTATAATTTACAAAAATAATAGTAGAGAAATTTCTTTCAATTTAATTCTTTAAAGGTTGTAACAAGATTTTAGCCACAGTATGAGCTTTACAATGTCCCCATGCGCTTAAACTGTTTTTTATTTGTTCCTAGCTAACCTAACAAAAATATTATACTCTTCCTCAATACTATATTGTTGTACTGTTGGTACACGTTCACCTTGTAAATACTAAATATTAAATAATAATCCACTATCCAGCACTCTTACTCTAGCAGACAACAGTTAAATGAAACCAATTACGAAAATGCTACTTTGTATTTGCTAAACAAATCTGGTCGGTTGTCATTTTATTACACATTTATTAACCTATTGATCTATTTATAAAGTATCATTTATGTGTTGATTTTTGCTTTTCTTTTGTAGAAAACGAAATGGCAGAAACAAATAACATTGAAGATTGGAACCATCTCTACGAAAAATTAAAGGAAAAGCATGACAAAGCTTATTTCATTATTGATGAAGCAATTAGGCTAGAAGAAGAATCAAAGAAAGAAGAAGTAAGTTGTCATTATTAAACGATTTGAAGTCAAGCAAACTTATTTGCACTTTTAATGCAAAGTTATTTTGAAATCAATTTTTATATTAGTTATTATTGGTCACTATCTGGAGTCAAACCAGGGTAACCTTAGCCATTG
Source organism: Timema poppense (assembly GCA_902141375.1). Taxonomy (NCBI): domain Eukaryota; kingdom Metazoa; phylum Arthropoda; class Insecta; order Phasmatodea; family Timematidae; genus Timema; species Timema poppense. The sequence goes on from CABFOV010002448.1 coordinate 28,050, forward strand.
ATTTGTATTCCGCAAACCACCCAAATGGATTTTTTGTCAGTAGATGAGGTTAAGCAGACAATTTTAAAAAAAACTTGGGCAATTTGTTTGTTTTTCAGGCTTTTGCAAAATATGAAGCAGGCTTATCACTCCTTGACAGTGCACTGGAAATACATATTGAATGCCCTTCTAATCCTGATCTCTCTTGGGAGAAAGCATGTGTCATGGTTCAAAAAATGAAGAAAACTAGGTAATAGTAAAAAATAACTTTTATAATAGTTTTACATAAATGTATGTGACCATAGAATTTTGTGTGATGGCATGCTTTATTCATCCCATTTTAAGGTATGTTTCTTATGATAGGCCTACATTATTTCGATATTTTATTCACGTTATTACACAGACAAGAATACGTAGAATCGAATGACACCAAGATTTATAAATTTTAAAAACTTTTAATATTGGTACATACAAACAAAACTCTTCAACAAATCACAAAAATCACTTTTAGAATGTAAATATTGGCGATGATTTATCACTTTTCTATGACTCTGCATGCTAAAATGGCTACGTTATTGAATGATGTGCACTATTAACGATTAATTAGGCTATTTAAAAAAAATATATAACATTGGTAGTTTATTTTATCTATTTAAATCAAACATTTAATTTAGTCTATCAATACATGAGAGGTTAGGTTAAGCTAGATTTGGAAAGCATCATGACAATTATGTACTTTATGGCATTAGGAATTTGAAAGTTCCTTGCTGCATATACCCTACAAAAGTATGTCATCCATTCCTATCTTGAGCTAGTTGCCTCCAGTCCACCTCATTACACTTTATCTCTTTCGGGTCCATTCTAATGTTATCCTCCCATCTGCATCCAGGTCTTCCCAATGGGTTTGCCAGTCAATACCCTGAACAAGGTTTTAGAATTTCCCATTGGGTTTGTCAGTCGATACCCTGAACAAGGTTTTAGAATTTCCCATTGGATTTGTCAGTCAATACCCTGAACAAGGTTTTATAATTTCCCATATTGGGTTTGTCAGTCAATACCCTGAACAAGGTTTTAGAATTTCCCATTGGGTTTGTCAGTCAATACCCCGAACAAGGTTTTAGAATTTCCCAATGGGTTTGCCAGTCAATACCCTGAACAAGGTTTTAGAATTTCCCATTGGGTTTGTCAGTCAATACCCTGAACAAGGTTTTAGAATTTCCCATTGGAGCTGCATTTCCTGCCAACCCTAATCTACAATACTTAATTATCCTAACATTATCTTGTGATGAGTACAGGGTATGTAACTCATAATTATGTAACCTCCATTCCCCAGTATCCACATCCCTATTTGGACCATATATCTTCCTAAGTGCCATGTTTTCAAACACCCGAAATTGGTTTTCGTCATGTAAGGTAAGAGGCAACGTTTCACACCCATAGAGAACAACCGGTAAAGTTATTGTTTTGTATAGGCCTAATGTGAGTTTTAAATTCCTGGACTGCAGGTGAGATGTTAACAACTTACTCACCAAGTATTAGCATGCATTTATCGGTTGTATTCTTTCCCTGATGTCCGCTCTAATATTGTTATTGCTAGTTAAAATTGTCCCTTTATATTTAGTCTCATTAACTATATAAACCGATATGATGTTGGCAGTAATCTTTAAATTATCGTCCTCGATTTGTGTTCTCTCTGTAATCAAAATTTAGAAGTGAAAACTGAAAATACTATTTCCTTACGAGCTTCTAATAAAATTTGTGCATTTCTTGCAACAGCTTCCTTATTAATTTATGTTAATGAATACATAAATTATCTTGTCTTATTATTTCCATGGCATCATCATTATGTATTACTCTTGCATTTTTTGACTGGTTCTTTTGTTTAATTTAGCTGAAATGTGCGGCCATTACAGATATTTTTTGCGATATTGAGAAGATGATAAATTTACTTTGCTTTTTAACTTAAGTTGTGGAGAATGTTTTAGAAAAAAAAGCCATTAATAAAAGTATTGTTTTTAAATTAAATGAAGGCTAGCGTGTGTTAGTTATTATATTGTTATGCTTTTTATGAATGGACATCCATGAGAAATCTTCTCTTTTCCAGCTTCCAAGGCCATATTAAACAACATAGCCTAAATGTCACTTAGTTGTGTGTCGTTTTCTTATTATTTTTTTAAAAGTTTCTTTTTTGATTATAGGGCCTACTTTGATTTTACATTGTCTTAGGTTTGAAAAAATGAATAACAAATATAAATATTGGTTAAATTTTAAAAAAGTCTAAAATAAGATGGATGATGGGTAACATCCCAAAATTTTGTATTGGAACAAAGAAAGCTGGCTCATTATAATTTTTGAGTCATTATTAGTTTGATGGTTGTAAAGTGATTTTTTTTTTCTATTTCACTTTTTATATGTGATTTAAAATTTAGAAACCTGCTTCGGTGTCTGCATAGTCTAAGGCGCTACTCTCGCGGTCCAATCTTGGTCAAGAGTACTTAAGGTGGTTTTTCCAAAATGTTTTTACAATCTCCCCCACACAAATGTGGGTACACTTCCTCTAAATATAACTCTCCTATTCCCAATAAACCATTAATGTAATGAGTATATAATCCGAACAGGTAATAAAAAAGAACAACCTGAACTTTACATGGTTTTAAAATAGAATCAATATTATAGACCTCCTTTCAGTCCAATATCTTATTTTGTAAATTAAAAAAAAAATATATTGCATTCAAATACAACCACCACAACATGTCACCCACTACAATGGTTGAATGGTCTAAAGCGTCACCCTCATGTTAAACTGGTCTACTGATGACTGGGAGATCGGGTTGGGTCCTACCGAGTGTGATTTTCCTAAATGGCGTCCCGTTCCCCTTCCATGTAAATGCAAGTAGATTACCTTTAAAGTGTTTCGTTCCTCATCCCTACCTCATTAGAATAATTGTCATTATAGGTATATGATGTGAACAAGTAGTAAAACGCAATGATAACAGAAAATCTAATTATAATATGGATAAATAATTTCTATGTTGTCCCTTGTTGAACTCTTGAGCATTTCTCATTTAGCCGACTGAACCGTCTGACTATTGCAGGAAGGAGGTGTTATGTCGGTTCGCAGACTTACAGAGGTTTCCTGTACCCCAGATGTTACCGCCACCAACGTATGAAGAAGCCATGTCTGATTCCAGTCTAGGTTCATCTAATAGGTATCGTGAGTAGTAGTTTTAAGAACAGGAGCCTCGCTCACTCCATTCAAAAAATGTAGACCTACATCATGTTAAGAATTATTTCATGTTTTTATCATTATCTACTACAGTCTCTAAAGATTTCTCTCTAGATTTCTATTTGAAGTTCCTATTTCTCCTTAGTCATCAAGACAGAGAAAAAACAAATACAGAGTACTATATTCAATAGTAGGCCTACATATTATTCATAGCAAAGCACCATGATTTACACACTTTATAAAGTTGCATACACACGCACCACGAGGACACATTGTTTGTGAAGTGTGGATGGTGAGCAGAAGCATGGCGAGCGCCCAAATCTGCCTCGGCTCACTGCGCAGGTCTATCTGCTAGGCTGTTGGTACATCAAAGCGAGGAGTTGCTCAGTGCGCACTAGTTTGGACCTTTTTTTTTTGTTTTGACGCATCCGCCTCAGCCCTAGTTTTTTTTTAGTCGTGAGTGATTTTTGCATTGAAAGTGGTGTAGGTGTCCACAATAAAATGAATTGGGATCAGGACATGGACATAAAATTGATTGGTGAGTTGAAGAAGAGACAGTCGCCAATGGCCAGCAACCGCAACGAGATAGATAAATGTTTGTCTGGTGGAATTATGGGTCTTTTCTCCTTATTCTTTTTTAATCCCATTAAAAATAAAGATAAACTCTTCCTCAAACATCCATGTTAAGTTCTCACATCTCTCATCTTCATTGAAGGTAAGGTCCTTTAAAAGACCTGTGCTATTGCCGGTTAAGCGTCACTTATGTAGATATAGCTGTGATGGCCACCTACGCCTTTTCTTTATTTTTTGCCTGATATTTTAATATGATAAAACTCACAATCTTCTGTGGTGGTGACATCTGACTTTGTTGTTGCTTAGTTTTAAATATCATAGAAAAGTGGAGAACAAACGAGGCATTCATCGTGCGTCCTCGTGTGGGGTTCATAAAATGTCTACTTGTGCGTCCTCGTTCTACCGCGTTCAACCTTGCGGTACCTCTGTCTCGAGTGTGTACGCAGCTTAATATGTCAAAATTTAGTAAACTACCCCTAAGGTACTCAATCTTTATTTTACATTGATTATGTTTTACAGCGTTTGGCCTGGGTCAGTTTTTTTATTCAAGCCATATATTTCCTGCTACCGGCTTGCTAGACCTGTTAGAGCTTTATGCTTTATATTCTATCTTAAGACTAGGACAGGCACAACATCCTGTCCCCAGCCATTATTTCATCACTGTAAAAGGGTTAACCCCTATTTCATCAATGATAATTTTTTTTGCCCATGCCAAGAATCGAACCCGAGACTTAATAAACAGGCATGCTACCGACTGAGCTAAGGTGTCAGACCCCAAAGTACTTAGTCTATTTCTTATAATTTTAAATTCAAATTACTTGAGATGGGATATTAAATAAATAAGCTTTTGATCGCCCACCAAATACGAAATAGATAACTATATTGAGAAACCATGTGCATACATTGTCCGACCAAGGGTCTAAGAACGTCCCTGACAAATTTGGTTAAAATTGATTACACATTTGATAGTTATAGCAGAACAGAGATCTGGATATAAAAAATGCCAAATGGTCAAGTTAAAACAGAACCGCGCTACATTTTGTCCATAATTGTTGTTATTTCAAAGAAAACTTTATTGTAGGATTATTTATTATAGTAACTAATAAAATCCTAGTATTAACCAAGGCTATGACTTGTAGGGAATGAATTTTTTTATTTTGTTCATAGAGAATTAATTACTGGGTTGATGAAGTTGTCACCTATTTCAATGGCTAAATTGATTCTCGAAAACGCTTGAATCATATTGTACTTGACTGTGAGGTTGGGATTAAAAATACGGCTATGTGCGCTAACTGGGTGGCTATAGACAAGGAAAACTTGGAACAATCAGGGAGGTTTTTTTTTTGTCAGGGAAATGTAATGGAAATCTAATAAAAAATAAGGAAAAGTTAGGGAATTTAAATACATGTCAAATTCTGCACCTAAACATTTGAGCTAAAGTGAAAGATTTGTTTTGTTTCTTGTTACTAACAACATGCATTGAGGCAGCGAAACAGTGACCCGCCAAGACTTTTTGAATGGCTCGCCAACTCTCTCTAATTTCTTTCCTGTGTAAAAGGCATAAATGACAACTTTGACAAGTTTCAAGAACTTATGAGTGTCAATTATCGGCCATAACAACTGGAAGGGATATTTTTGAGGCAGTGAAAAACTGGATGGGGAAATGTGATGTTGATGGTAGTAAACTTGATTAAGTGCAGCATACAAGAACGAAGCTAAGTGTGCCAGTTGATTTGATTGTAAAGCGAGCTAATTAATTGTCCAAGAAGTTACTTAATGTTAATGGCGCACTGCGCTGTAGTCCAGTTCAAAGCACACTACTTTGGAACTACTGGCCCACTAACACTATTTTTTTCACTCTTAATCCAGTCATTAAGACATCACTTACACTACCGACACACTCAGCTTTGTTATTGCATATTGGCCTAAGTTAGACTAATTCATAAAATAGGATATATAGGCATGCAATGTAAGTTTAACCAATAATATGTATATATGATTGTATTGATATAGTAAATGTTGATATTAAAATTTATATCTTTAATAATAAATGTTGGTGACCTGGCGGTCTAGGGGTAAGGTGTCAGACTTCTGTGCTGGCGGCCGGGGTTCTATCCTCGGTCCCGGCACAGATTTATCTGATTACCAAACCCTTCCTTCACCTCTGACAAGACATCTTGTGAACGTGGGGAATGACAGGCCTCCACCGTGGTTCGGATTCCACGTTAAACTGTAGGTCCTCCATTTCATCTCACAATCACCCTACCATTACACATTAACATAAGTGCGTACAACCCGAACGGGTAGTAAGACGCGGTGCTAATAATAATAATAATAATAATAATATTAATACATGTTGAGTTTGCATTATTGGTCCTGAAGGAACCTCTCCTCTGAGTGTGCATTTCATTTACCATGAAAGGTAGCAGTCTTACTTTGACTGACTACACTATGGCCCTCCCTTATAAACTCTAATATACCGTAGTATAACCATGAAAGGTAAGCATTCTATCTCTAAGGGCTAGCGAAGGGTACATAAAACCACACCGATTAGAAAGGATAACAAACATCTATTTGTCTTTGCAGGTCTCTGTACACTTACGAGGAGTTAGGGGCGGCACTGCAGCATCTGAAAGTGGAGACCAACGCGGAAACTGCCCAGATCCTGTACAGCCATGACAATGTGAGAGTTTACTTCATCTCCCCTGATGGCAGTGTCACCGCCACGTCTGAGCCAGACACACTCAAAATCGTACAACTTAATGGTGAGTTACACCTTGTGCTGCTTAGGCTATAATACCTCCAACTTGGGTGTTAAATCAAAAAATATATATATAAAAAATACTTAACATACTTAATGGCATTAGGAACTCGAAAGTTCATTACTGCACTTACAAAAGCACCCCACCTTATTCCTATCTTGAGCTAGTTCTCTCCAGTCCACCTCATTACACCCTATCTCTAGCTTGAGCTAGTTCTATCCAGTCCACCTCATTACACCCTATCCCTATTTGAGCTAGTTCTATCCAGTCCACCTAATTACTCACGCTCTCTTTCAGGTTCATTCTAATGTTATCCTCCCATCTGCCTCTAGGTCTTCCCAATGGTTTCTTCTCTTTTGGTTTGTCAATCAATACTCTGAACAAGGCTCTGGATTCTCTCATTCTTGCTACATGTCCTGCCCACTGTAATCTGAGACTTGATTGTCCTAACAATGTCTTGTGATGAGTACAGGGTATGTAACCCATCATTATGTAGCCTCCCTAAATCCCTAGTATCTTCATCCCTTTTTGGACAAAATATCTTCCAAAGCACTTTGTTTTCGAGCAACAACAACAAGAATAATATACTGACTCTAAATAAGTTACAGAGTTTACCGGGAGGATTCTCAGAAAAATGAACTTAACACAACAATCTGACTAAACTGATAGATAAGGCAGAGTAAAGGGTAAGAGCTTTTTGACAAAAAAAAATATTATTTTCTCTCTTAATGTATATATTTCATCACCTCTCTTCAGATGCGGGTGAAAAAACGCGTGCATACTTGGAGTTGGGCAACTGGATCTACCCACTTGTCCCTGATGTTTCCCCCTGCTTCCGCACAGAATATGGAGCGTTTATTCTGCCTGATGTTCATTCTACTGTTGAAGGTATATATATTATTTGTCTTTTATGTTGCAACAAGCTTTAGAGTTTGTCATACATGTATTAATTTTACAATTATCCAGAATTTTGTTTTGAACATTCATTTTGGTCTTTAAAAACCTAATTTAAGTTGAGTTCCTCTTATTAATCACTTAACATGCATTATTTTCATAAAATAACTTGCCTTGTTGGCCTAGTTAGCTATCGCGTTAGTTTCGTGTTGAGCTAGACTGCCGAGGACAGGAAGATTGAGATTGAATCTTGCTCGGGTAAACTGGGGGTGATTTTTCCTAAATGGTTTTCCACTTTCCTTCACGCAAATATTGGTTTACTTCTATATTCAACCTTCCCAAATCCTAGCCCATTAGTGTAATTAGTACTTAAGCGTATAACCCCAATGAGTAGTAAGATGCAGTGCTAAGTATTATTACCTAAAATAAGGTAAGCCTAGAACAAAAAAAAAGTCACAAATTTAATTAATTATAATTTAATAATTTTTTATGCGCTTACTCTACCAGAATATGTGAGAACCTCTGAAGTTTTGAGAATCTAAATTGCAATTCCTAACTATGATAGGACTATACACTTTGACAAACAAATATAACTCGCCTGATGTTAGAACAACACACAATAATGTTTAAAATTAATAATACATGTTTATTTTTTGCCACATGCAGGTTCAGCTGTGGGTATTATCTTGCCTGAAGATGCAGATGCTTCAGTATATGACCTTTTGGATGACATCTTACACGGAATCGCCACCAGGGTTCCCACTGGTGAAGCCGTAATGGCGCGAGCCGGTCGTTGGAAACGCAGTGGCCAATTCAGCCATTCCATTTCACAAGGGCTTGTCAAAGGTGAACTTTGATACTTTCAACACAGGAACAAATTGCTACCTTCATCGGTGGTCTTGTGGCTTAAGGCGCCACTCTCGCAGTAGACTAAACTTTTAATGACAGGGAGATCAAGGTTCAAATCACATATCAGGTGTACTAGAAAGTGGTTGTTCCTAAATGGTTTCCCAAATGCGGGTGTACTTCCTCAAAATTCAAATGTATTCATTTCTAACACATAGAATAAATAATATAAATGCAGATAACCCAAACGAGTAGTGAGACACGGTGCTAAAAAAAAGCTCTTTTAAGAATTATTTGAAATAACTATATTTGATAGTTCTACAAACAAAGCTGCCACTATTATTTATGTAAATCAGGATACACTCCTAAAGGAGTCCCTTAACTTGCCTTATTTGTTTGGCTGCTGTATTTAACTTTTTTTTTCTTTTGGTCTGATAAACGCATAAAAAAACAAATTATTTCACGTTATTTATTATAGTTACATACTTGATTTGTATAATGATATTTTATTTTGGCTGGTACATAAATTAATCTGTAACAAATGTGTTTTGTTTGATATTTAAGTTTCAAAATTAAGTATGGACTGGGCCTAAAATTGATAACTTTCTTAGAAGCTCATTCAAACTTAACTTGAATGATTAAACCTAAACTCAAACCTTCTACTGTTAGTAAGATTTTGTTTTTATGGATGACATATATCAAATATTTAACTAACTGAATTAGTGCCTAATTGCTTGTAAATGTAATCAAATATTTAATAATAAATAGCTAGCACATCTCATGCTCTGATAATGATGAATTTCATTTTAATTATGTACTACTGGCCATTTGCGGTAATCAGTCAAGCCTTACTTTACTCAACCAAAATAGTTTTTTTTCTTCTGTATTTTCCTTAGGAGCTCACTTCATCTCCCATGGTCTGGTGAAGGGTGCAGTGAAGGCAGGAGACCTGATGAACTACGGGACTCCTCGGCTAATTCAACGGTTGACCCCGGACCCTAACCCAACACAAGTTAGCCCTCGTGTCACTCAAGGGATTCAGGTGGCTAAGAATGTCACAGGCCATGTGGTTCAAGTAACTGGATTCTTAGGTGCGTACATGTACTTGTATGTGTGTCAACAGTGTTGATCTTAAACAGAGGATTGTCACTTTAAAATGTAATTGTTTCAAATTAACAGCTTACAAGTGTAATAAATAATTGTTTTTAAAGGTAACATTTAATAAGTTAGTTACTATACTTATGGCTTGGCGTTCTAGCGTGTGCGTCTAGCACAGCGTCTGTGCTGAGGGTCTGGGGTTCAATCATCGGTCCCAGCATAGATGTATCTGATTACCAAACCCTTCCTTCACCTCTGACAAGACGTGTATTAATCACAACTTGTGAATGTGTGGAATGCCAGAGCCTCCACCGTGGTTCAGAATGTTTTCCTACCGTGAATCTATTCAGAGATTAATATTACCATAAATTATGAAATTTGATTTTGTTATTTAATAGCGCTCGGTTATTATGTAAGGTTATAAAATAAAAGTGACCAAGGTTTCTGGTATCCATATACTTAATGGAAGATAAGATTAATTTTAATTTAATAAATTATTAATATTTTCAATGAAAATTAAATACAAACAAGAAATTGATAACTGGTGCTTAATTGTTACTTATCTATAATTTTTCCTGAAAAATTCTGCGAAATTTGTTTTTCCTTCCAGAGTTTTAAGAGCAACCATTTTAAAGTTAATATTAAACACTCCCAAATCACCCAACCTAAATATTTGTTAACTTTCCCATATTTAGCTCGCTTCACAGGCCGTAAGGTCTAAGGTATCACTCTCGCATTAGACTGTCCATCAGAGAGAGATCGGGGTTTGAGTCCTGGCCGAATGTACTGATGATGGTTTTTTCCTAAATGATTAAGTACTATCTTTTCACACAAATGTGGGTATACTTGCTGTAAATTCAACCTTCCTCATCCTTAACACATTAGCATAGTTAATGTGTATGTGTATATACCAAACAGGTATTAGGACTCGGGGATCAAAATATGTCCATATTTAAATCTTGCTGAACTACTAACCCCAAATGCTATCAGATAAGTTTTCATCCCTAAACAAAATTGGCCCCATTGAAGCTGACCTATTCATTCTACTACTTGAGGGAGATGTCATGTGCTTCATTTTCTACAATTCTACTATATTTATTGACATGCGTAATGCACCTTATTTAATACATAATTATATAATATATACATTGCTTTGACCTGTGTTGTATTGGCAGCATCGGCCATCGGCACGGCAAATCGGCACGGCAACAATGTCATTGGGACGATTCCTGGCCCCGCACATCCAACGTCACGGTACTCGCTTGCTGAGCAGCACCTGGAACATGAGTGAATCTGAGGCCTCTGAAAAGGTTGATGGGGTGTTCGAGGTGGCAGCCGGCGCTGTGGAGGGTTTTAGTACCGTGTATGAGGGTTTGGAATGCTCAGCGGCAATCCTTGCATCCAACCTAAGCAACAACACCGTCAAGATTGTTGAGCACAAGTGAGTTATACTCTTCTAGTGTGTGCTTTTATAATCGTCATTTATTTGATTTGTAGCCATTGGGGAATCGGTTTTTTATTCACATTTTTTAAGAGTAAGCCTTTTAAGCAACATATACTAGGAAATAAGTTGTGCCAAAGCATTTGTCCTATTCGGATTGTCTGGAATTATTCTTTTTGTTAAGTTAGATCTTATAAGTAATGTATATTGCAGAGTTTCTACAGTCTAGAAAATCAGGGAGAGCTTAAAAAACTCAGGGAAAGTCAGGGAAGCTTAAAAAAACTCAGGGAAAGTCAGGGAAGCTTAAAAAAACTCAGGGAAAGTCAGGGAAGCTTAAAAAACTCAGGGAAAGTCAGGGAAGCATTAAAAAACTCAGGGAAAGTCAGGGGAGCTTAAAAACTCAGGGAAAGTCAGGGGAGCTTTAAAATACTTAGGGAAAGTCAGGGAAACTTAAAAATACTCAGGGAAGCTTTAAAAAAGTCAGGGAAATGACAATTCATGTCACACTTTTGTTTCGTCAGAAATTGTAAAGCCCCAGAAGGAAGGTGTTGCCAAAAGTGAAAGTAGTGTAGTGCCCTGAAGAAACCCCAACACATTTGTTATGAAAGATGATATAACTAAGGCGAAAGTCATTTGGGCTTTGCAAGTTGTTGACAATAAAATGTATTTCAATTTGTGCAGTAATTTAAGTTCAATTTTTCAGTTGATGTTTCCCGAATGTTCCATTGCCAATGTCTTTACCCTTGATGGAGACAAGACTCCATATTTCATTGTGCATGGCTTGGCTCCATTCCTTTCATAGTAATTTACTGGACTGCCTAAAATCATATAACAAATTTTTAATTTGTTTTGGTGAAGTGTTGAATAAAGTTATTCAAAGAGGGCAAATGGACATTGTATTCAGATTCTGGGACAAGGAAAATTATAAAGTTGTCAGTTGTTGCTTAGCCAGTTTTTTTTGGATAAAAGCACCACTGAAGAATTACTGAAGCATTTCTTTGATGGTATTTCTCCTCTTCCACTTTCTAAGTTGATACAAGTGTCAATGAATAGCCCAAATGTCAATTTAAAGTTTATAACACTTCTTCAGGAACACATCAAATCTGTCACAGACAATGAAGTATGTAGTTTGCTAAATCTGGGGACATGTGGGCTTCATGTTGTTCATGGTTCCTTGAGAACAGAAGTGGAGTCTGTTGATTGGGATATAAATAGCTTATTGCGTCATATGTACTACCTGTTCACTGACTCTCCAGCTCCTCGAGCATTGTTTATCCAGTTGACAGGGTGTACAACTTTTCCTTTGAAGTACTGTGCTGTGCTGTGCTGTGCTGTGGTTAGAGAATGCAACGTGCTTTCAAAGGGCCTTACAAATTTGGAACCGTGTGGTTAAGTTCCTCAAAGAAGAAAAGCTTCCTAAAACAAAACCTGTAGGGATACCGAAAACAGTAGCCTGTGATCTATTCCATTAAGTGTAAACTAGCTTTCTGCTAAACAATTGCAGATGGATTTCAGATTTTTCTTTTTGATAGGGTTTGATATATTCTTTTATTTTTCTATCATTTTCCATGAACTGATTGGCAAGACCTCTGCTTTCTTATTTTTCCTTGAGAGGTGAGGCAAGGTCGTGTGTAGGGGAGGAGGAGGCCGAACTAAATGTGATTAGATTAATATTTCCACATGAATAGCACCATAAAATTATAGTGGAAATTTTGTGAGAAGTTGGTCAGGGATCTTGGAAAAATAGTCAGGGAAAAGTCAAGAAATTTTTCTTTTGCAAATGCTGTAGAAACTCTGTATTAAGAAATTAAAAAATATTTTTAACTCCACACAACTCTAAAGAAAGGACTGTAACAAATACAATATGGCTAAAATGGCTTTTACAAAGAAAAGAACACAGTTGGCTCTTTAAATTGCTGCCACTGGACATTTTCTTCAACAGGAATCTTTTTTATCCAATTTAATGGCAATGTAAAGTGTAAACTTTGTTCCTCTTTTCATTGTAAAATCCATTTTGTGTTTGTTCCTATTCCTCTTGTGTAACTTATTCTATATATAACATGATTATTATAATAATTACAGTCGGTGACCTGGCGGTCTAGGGGTAAGGTGTCGGACTTCTGTGCTGGGGGTCCGGGGTTCAATCCTTGGTCCAGGGACAGATTTATCTGATTACCAAACCCTTCCTTCACCTCTGACAAGACGTGTATTAATCACAACTTGTGAATGTGTGGAGTGCCAAGGCCTCCGCCGTGTTTCGGATCCCACGTTAAACTTAAGGTCCTCTGTTTAAAGCCCCTTCAATGCTCTCTAGAATTGACACCCCTTAAAGGTTATTTAGTTTAACACCCCTGTAATCTCTACTCTTTGTTTGGTTGCTAACAATGGACAGGCTGATGTTCATAAATAGGTCCTTGTTTAAATCTTTCAAGCTCTCTCACATGCTAAACCTAACATGTTATAGACATTGACTCTGAGTCTCCCAACTTGTTTGTCTCACCACAGACAGTAAAATACCCCTACCCCCTTCCAAGTTTGCTACAGAACAAAGAAGATGACTGTCTCCAAAAGAGATTGAGCCAGTAGTACTTTCTGGAACAATGAGTGGGCTTTATTTCCCCGCCTTGCTGGGGGGAAAGGGTCCTTTCCACCCCTATACTGATGGACAAATTCCCAATGTTATAACTTATTTATCTTATTTGTAAAATTGTGTTTCTTGCCTGCTATTTAAATTAAAACCTCCCGCGCTATTTACAGACAATTGATATGACAGCTTTGATACAATGTTGTACCTTTTTTCTTGATTTAGGTTAAGTTATGTTCAGTGTGTAAAAATACATAATTTACTCATTTGTTTTATTGCAAGGTATGGTCATCCAATGGCAGAAGCTACAGGTGAAACTTTGCTTACTGTAGGCAATATTTTCACCGCAGCACACAACGTGAAGTACTTCACCCCCAAAGGGTTTGTCAAAATAACTGCCAAAGAGACAGGAAAGGCTATTGTTGAAGATTATAGGGCATCACTCAGAGAACCCACGTATCAAAATAAACCAAATGGTGGGGGGCCTTCTTCACAAGTTGATTGAGTGGATATGAAATATTATGTTAAAATTGTCAGCCAAAATTTGTGTTAATGGGAAGAATAGAAATTGTCAAGTTGGTAATTTGGAGAACACAAGAAAAGGAATCTGTGTTTTTGCAGATTTTATATCATAATATTTTTTGTCAAAATAAATAAAATATTACTTCAGTACAAACATAGTTTGTATTTCTTCCCATGGTGACCTCAACAAGTGTTGAATATCTGTCGAGGGTGTCCTGGAATTTAATGGAAACTTTTTCTCTCAATTTTAAAAAGTTTATCATCTAATTCTTAGTAACAAACAAAAAAATATTCAAATAAAATTCTATGTTTCTACTGGAGCAATATTTTATTTATTTTTGCTAACAAAAGTTTTGCTATAAATATTGCAAAATCACTGGCCTTTTCTTACGACCTGTAATATTTTACTTGAGCTTAAAAACTGATATGTGAATACAGCATAATAATAATAATCACAAAGCCATGGGTGCATGTTTAATTAAAGAGGAGAGAGAGAGAGAAAGAGACTTTTTTTCTCTCCCTCGGCCCCCCTACCCCCTCTTCCCTCTTCGCTTCCCTTTATCAACATCATAATCAACAACTGTTTCCAGCCTGCGGTCAGGTCAGTTAAATAAAATACCTCCATTTTCCTTTATCCTTCCATCGTTATTCTCCTCTCACTTGAACACTTTCGGTTATCTGCTCTTCCCATCTCTATCTTGGCCTCCCTTGCAGTCTTTTTCTTACAAACCTCATTGCCAATATTTTCTTTGGCATTCTATCTTTTTACTTCCTCATTACATGACCATACTATCTCATGTACTCCAACATCTTCCTTACTTGCCCATACCATCTCGGCTTATTAAAAGTTTAAAGATTCTTGAATTTCAATATTTAAGTAATAGTTATGTTAATATTTAATGACATTGATTCACCATGTTAAAATCTTATACTACACTTTTGGCTGTAATCTATTTTATGAAAAATGTAATGCCGACTCTCAAGTAAAAAACTGATACTTTATGAAGTTCCACTAGCTACGCAACATTTGCTGTGTGTGTAGTATTTTAACGATTCAGTTTAAATTTAACAGAGTACTTCCTAGATTGTTATGAAAAGCGTGGCACGATTTGTTTGCCCCACTTTATCCTCTAGAAAAATTATCATGGGCGCCAATGCACAAAGCAAAACATAATTTTTTTCCTATTATTACTCTAAAGTAACCACATTTGTTGTGGTTTTTAAAATAATTGATGTAAAATGTGAATTAACTCATAAGGTAAGATTATTTTTATTTCACTTTATGCAGATAATTGTTAGTTGTTGACCACAATTTTCTGTGGTTGCTTTTCATGTGTAGTTCGCATTAAGAAAGTGTTTAGGTTCGTAGATTCTTGGATATTATATTAATATGGCAATTTTATTTTAGCTAAAAAAACAACATATCTAATTATTGAGCCTTAGTTGATGAATAGTTAATTGATCTTATGCATTGATACGCTTATCATGTTACACTTGAGTTTAACAAGCCAATTATTTTTGCTACACACCAATTTTACAAGCAAATACTTTTTCGTTGTAGCGACGGCAATCTTTCTTATATGTTCAAACTACAGATGAACTTTGCTCTCATTTAATTACATTATATAAGATTAAGTAATCTCATACTTGTTCCTTGAAAATTGATATAACTTAAAGCAATGGATTTTAAAACCATTTCAAATAATATAACTTACTGTGAATACGTATAGTTGAATATTTCTATTTTATTTGATAAGTTTGTACTATATTAAAAGTTACTTTGATATAAATTAAATTAATTACTTTTGAAGCAGCTTTAGTAAAAGATTTAGGGTTGTACTAGACTAATTATATTATTTTGTTGTACTTGCTGAAAAACACAAATACAATTAAAGAAAAGGTGTCTATACAGTTTTGCAGCTATAACCATTTAATTGGAAATATTTGGCTTCATAAAAAAATGCTTTTATATAATGTACAGTAAAATACTCATTATTCAGATTAATTAGGGGAATGTTTGGAAAATCAATTTATCGAATAATTGGAAAAAAAAAATATTTTGAACACTTAAATTGGTTCATACTAATAAGGTTGGTTATTCATGCACATGCTGTTTATAATTTATTTTTTAATATCCAAAAGGTTTTGAGTAATAAAAGTGGGGATTATTGGTCATTTAACCAACCAACAAATAGGTTTGGTCTTACCAATTTAACTCAGAATTACTAAACAATTTATTGAATGATGCTTCCAAATTATTAAATTATATTATATTATATTAAATTAAACTATACGGTGACCTGGCGGTCTAGGGGTTAAGGTGTCAGACTTCTTTGCTGGCAGCCGGGGTTCAATCCTCGGTCCCGGCACAGATTTATCTGATTACCAAACCCTTCCTTCACCTCTGACAAGACATCTTGTGAATGTGAGGAATGCCAGGCCTCCACCGTGGTTCGGATTCCACGTTAAACTGTAGGTCCTCCATTTCATCTCACAATCACCCTACCATTACACATTAGCGTAAGTGCGTATAACCCGAACGGGTAGTAAGACG
>CABFOV010002448.1:45182-79859 GCA_902141375.1 Timema poppense
TGTTTTTTGGTTTTCTCTTTTAGGAAGTTGCGTTGCGCGTTACACACTCCTCCCTGATGAGTTCCGATAGAATGAAACCTAGGTCGGGGGATTGGGCGGTGACGATCAATTTTCTTTAAGAGACATCCATTACCTCTTTGTCCATTGGCAGCAGTGTAAAGTGTGAACTGTGTTCTTCTTTTCATTGTAAGGGCCATATTGTGTTTGTCCCCCTTTTATATGTTTCTTTCCACCTTTCCTGTACCTTCTTCCAAATATAATATGAATGGATTATAAGAAAGAATGATAACATTATTTACTATTTGTATGTGCTCTTATTTTTATGGTTATCTTTTGTTGGTCAGTACGTTGTTGGCATCTCACTTTCAAGGAATGTACAACTCAAAATCTACAGAACAATAGTTTTGCCAGTTGTTCTCTTTGGGTGTGAAATTTACTCTCTTGCCTTAAATGACGAAAACAAATTTAGGGTATTTGATAACCAGGTGCTTAAGAAGATATTAGGTCCAAAAAGGGATGAGGCTATTATGGGATTGATGAGTTTACATAATGATGAGTTACATAGCCTGGACTCATCACAAGAAATTGTTAGGAAAGTTAAGTTGTAATGGTCCTCATTTTTATGTCATATTTTTTCCTAATTTAAAAATTTATTGTGGTATAATTTTCTATCCATCTATTAAGCTATTTTGTTTTATTTGTTTTAACCACTTTTTTATATAATTCTATATAGTAACCACACTGCACTAGCGCTGTGTTTATTTCATGGTACTATCGTTTTCTATTGTCAGCTTATAAATTTTTCCATATCATCTTCCTTTGTTCGGGATGAAGACATCCTGACAAACGAGAACGATGTCACTCTGTTCCAGCACAGAGTGACATCGTTCTCGTTAGCATGTGAGGACATAGTTTGGTGAAATCTTAAAATATTTAAGCAATCCTCGTATAAAAATGACATATCTTATTTAAAGAATATTTAAATATTTTCAGAATTAAATTTAAATAAAGAAATGTAAATTAAAAGTTCTTTTACTGAAACAATATATATTAAGCTACTTATAGAACATTTCTCAGAAAAGTATGGTATAGTGGACGTTATAAAATAGGTAATCACTTTTAATAAATTCAATAAATTATACTAAAATTGCCGTGCAATAACAACAAAGGAAATAACTACGGGCGTGGCAATAGGAGCCTACTGCAGGGTTATAAAAATAATTATTATTATTATCGCCACGCCACGTCTTACTACCCGTTCGAGACATGTATAATCACACACCACCAAAAAGTCTTGTAGATTACGGTGGGCAGCACATGCAGTGCGGCTGGAATCTAGAACCGTGTTCAAGGCATTGACTGGCAAACCCTATGGGGAGACCTAAACACAGATGGGGGGGGGAGATAGCACTAGAATGGACTTGAAAGAAATAGGGTGTATTGAGGTGGACTTGATAGAGCTAGATCAAGATAGAGATGGGATATAATGAGGTGAACTGGATAGTACTAGTTCAGATAGGGATAGGTAGCCTATTTTTGTAAGTGTTGCGATGAAGTTTCGAGTTCCTAGTGCCATAAAGTACATTATCTTAAATTTTTAATGAATAAATTACTCCCAATTTGGGTTGTTATGATTGTCATGTGCCAATGTATAGTTCAGTATGTTGGGTCAATACTATCTGGACAGGGTTTTAAACCCAGGATATTTGATTTATTGTGCAGCTACTTTACGAAATAAGTAACTTTAAATTAAGATAATAAAATGTGCCCCTTGGTGTGTACTGATTAATGTGCAATAGGCTTAGTTTTCCTCTCTAAGTGACTACATCAATTCTTTGGGTTAAGACTGGTACAATTTATTTAAATTCACCGTCAACATAATTCTATATAAACTGTGGAAAGCCAGAGAGAAGATAACTGAATATACAGTAGAACTCAATTATTCAGACTATTTGGGGATTGAGCTGATCCGGATATGTGAAAATCCGGATAATTGAATGTAGCTCAGGAATAATTAAGAAAAAATTGTGTCTGACAAAGTAAAAACCCGATTTCCATTGATAAAAACTAACTAAGCAAACATAGATAATGTACTATTAAAATTAGGTTAAAATATGTAAATACAGTAAAAACAAAAAATTCAAATACGATATTATTTTAGTAATTCTGTACAAAGTAGTATGTATATACCTATACTCTATTTTACTTGGAACATCTCGAATAGTGTACGTTGTTTTGAAGAAAGTCACTCATTTCCGTGCCGCAAGATCCAGCAGTTGTACACCTCCGCATTCGGGTTGTCGTTCCATTCACTATAAGAGGGTTGGCACAAACGAGCACTGTGACACAATCTTTGTTTACTTTATGTCCTGGAACAGTTTTTTCTCTTTGGAAGCTAACATTTTTTCTTGACATTATCTTCCAGTTAAGCCCGGTTTTGTCAGAATTGTAAATAAGGTCAGGATCGAGTTCTTTAGTTTGTTTTAAAAGTTTCCAGAAATTTATTTGCAACTTCTATATCGGCAGAAAGTTTTTCACCTGCAACTTCTAACTTGCGAGCGCCATGCCAAGATTTTAAGTTTCGTATGAAACCCTGGCTTGCCTTAAAGTCTGTCAACACCACCAAGTTTTTCACATAAAATCGGCCCTGAGATCGGTTGTCCAAATGAACATTGTTGCGGGAACCACTTATAAACAGCGTTCTCAAGTTAGTTTTTTTTTTTTTGCCTTTTTCATCACTTTCCTTGAAAACTCCCATCCACACTTTCTAATGCACTCACAAAGTTTAAAAATCTTCACACTGTTAGTTTGAATGTCAGAAATCGTAAAAGTTCCTACACCAAATCGCTCACCCAATTGTTTACCAGACACCTTTATTCAACTGATTTATAATTTCAACTTTATAACTCAAAGAAAGAACAACAGGTTTACGTTTTGGACCCATTTTGAACCCAAGTAAAAAAACACTTGAGTATGAGAAAGTACAATGCATAAACACAGTGCAATACAATAGCACTGACAGCGGCCAAAGAGTGAGGGCGGAAGGGATGCATGGTGTTGGGTTGGAGTCGTGTCCCGTCCCCCAGCCGGTGATCACATGCTCTAGGCAACTAGAGCACGTGGCAGTCAATGACCCGCATTTTCGCCGTTCTTCGAACTATTTATTAATATTTGTATTTTACCCCAAATCAATCTGGATAATTGGAGTTCTACTGTAATTGAAATACATATATATATATATATATATATATATATCAATTATATTCAGTTATATATTATATGATACTTGGCTAACTTATGTAACAGTGTAGTGACTAACGGGTAGCCTTTCATTTTAGATTAATAATTTTCTTAATACCATTAATACTTAACGTAGGTAAACGGTCAAGGCTTACCTACTTACCCAAAAAAAATTTACGCTTAATGTTTGCATCTAAAAAAACATTACAGTAATTATTTTTGAGGTACACTTTGTTTATCCTGGAAGGTAGCAGTCTTACTTGACGGGCTACACTCGGGCCCTATATTATAAACGGTGACACATTAGAACCATACGAGTTAAGGTTGCTACTTCTCAGGGTAACCGAAGGGTGTATTAGACCACCTCTTCAACAAGCTAAAGCAGAACATAAACTTTATTCTTGAGCCAAGAGCCCTCTTCTACAGACTTTGTGTCCGTAGTTTGTGGAAATTATATTCACGTCTACAAAGTCCATACACTTCCTCTAAATCCTAATCCCTAAAACTGTTAGTGTAATTAGTACATAAGCGTATAACCTGGTACTGTCGGTATGAAAGATGTAGTACTAAAAATATATATATTGTGTGAACCATCTCTTACTACCCCATCAGGCTATCCAAATAATTACACCATTAAGTTAAGGTTGAGAAAAGTGAAATTTAGATTAAATGTACCCACATTTACATGGAGAAAGAGTGAGAAACAAATTCAAACACCAAAGTCCCCATCACCCTAAAGCCAGATCAGACAGGATGTAAACTTAGCTCTCATGCCAACCGATGTTTTATTATGTTAGCATACATTTTAATAATGATTCAATCCAAAGGGGTGAGATGTAAAGAGGATTTAATAGTAGATGGGGTACCTGGTAATCTAGGGGTAAGGTGTCTGACTTCTGTGCCGAGGTTCGATCATCGGTCCAGGCACAGATTTATCCTATTACCAAACCCTTCCTTCCCCTCTGACAAGACGTGTATTAATCACAACTCGTGAATGTGGGGAATGCCAGGCCTCCACCGTGGTTCGGATCCCACGTTAAACTGTAGGTACCTCCATTTCATCTCACAATCACCTTACCATTACACATTAGCATAAGTGCATGTAACCTGAATGGGTACTAAGACGTGGTACTAATAATAGTAATAGTAAATGGGAGATGTAGAAAACCACCTCCGAACTCTCGCAATCATTTGTTTTGGTGGGCACATGCTTTTAAGACGTCGCTTCCGCATTAGACTGGATCACTTATGATGGGAGATTGGTGTTTGAATCTGTACACCAAAGGTAGTTTTATTTCTCATTCCCCCTCCATGCAAATCTGGGTACATTTACTCTAAATTATACCTTCCTCACCCCCTCCCCTAATGGAGTAAATATTTGGATAGCCTAAACAGGTAGTATGCCTTGTGCACACAGTTCTTTCAGTTCATACTCAGGAATATAAATGACCAAACAGAGCCCTGCTGCTAATGTATGTTTTCATAGTAAAATATACAAA
This sequence comes from Timema poppense, assembly GCA_902141375.1. Taxonomy (NCBI): domain Eukaryota; kingdom Metazoa; phylum Arthropoda; class Insecta; order Phasmatodea; family Timematidae; genus Timema; species Timema poppense. The sequence goes on from CABFOV010002448.1 coordinate 49,922, forward strand.
TACTTTTTTTTATGGTGGTGGGTCGAACCATTGATATTAGCATTAAATTGTGTAGAAGCCAGCCAGCAGGTGGTGAAGCTTTACCTCACACAGCCAAATAGGTTTTCAGTCCCTTTCCAGTGGTGGGGAAAGCAAGCAGCCCAGTGAAACTTGTTCCTTCCCGTCACCAGCATCGTGTGCTGGTTGTTTACAAGTCGCACATGTCCACCCTCCCCCAATCCAAACACGACATACCATCCTCCAAAAGTTGCCACCTATTGGCTGGCCTCTAATAAGGGCTTTCCTTTGAATATATAAACTGGATAATGCTCGAAAAAATAAAATATTGGACTGAAATTACATTTAACTGTAACTTATATCAAGTTTATACTGTACCAATTTTGTTGTATACTCAAATGTAATTTATTTTGTTAATAAATTGTTTTGGAACATTGTAATGCTGTTTTTTTTTTTAAAGCATTTGGTTGCTACTCAAATAAATATATTGTCTCACACAGTATTTGGACCTTTATAAAAAAAAAAAAAAATTGAGAACACTCGTGAATTGTTTTAGGAATTATTAAATAGGTGCCCAAAATTTAAAATAATGTGTTATTTGAATTTAAGCAATTGCACTAAAGTTGCATGGCTAAAATAAAAAAATAATTTACTTATTGGTGATAGAAGCATGGTAAAGAGGTTTCGACTATTAAATATGTTGGTGCCAACGTCACAAGCTGGCAATAAATAGGTCAAATCGGGCAGTTTTTTGGTTTTTTTTTAACTATTCAATAGCTGCATGATCTAAGGTGCTACTCTTGTACTAGACTAGACTAGACTAGACTAGACTGTAGATGACAGGGAGAGAGTACACCCAACCAAAATTCAAACTTCTAAGGGTGGTTTTTCCAAAATTGTTTTCTACTCTCCCTCCACACAAATGTGAGCACATTTACTCTAAATATAACCTTATATCTAAAACAATTAGTGTAATTAGTAGGCCTACATAAGCGTATTTAACGCAAACAGCAAAACATGGTGCTAGACAAAATGAAATGGATATTCTGTAGATATAGCAAGTTTTTAAAATTCCAGGACTACACATAGATAATTAGGAATTGAGGCTTTACTTTAAACAGTGTAAGATCTACCACAATAAAAAAAACTAATTACAGAAGAAACATTCAATATTTCGCCATTTCAATTTTGAATTTAATAATACATTGGCTTACAAAGAAAATTATCATGAAAATTAGTTTATTCTAAAGTTTTCAGCACCTCTCGAAAACCTTGTACAAATCTGGAAGATTTGCAATTTGTAAAATAGTGGCATCCTCAATAAAACTTTTAGGTGGCAAAAGCTTTTGCTTCAGTGCAGGATAGATGACATGCTCTACTGTCCACTTCCAATTTACCAACGAATCCTTGGGAGAGTCTTCAAATTGGAAGGTTGCATTTTCTAAAATATCATCATACACATCATCATGCGTGAAAATCTCACTGTAAAACTTGGCTGTTTCTCTGCAAAATGTTTTGAAACATTCCATTTCATTGTCCCACTCTACCTCTGTAGTAAGTCGAAGTACATAAATAGGGAGACCGCTCATGTCAGGACAAAATTTGTCCACTAGATAAGGGATACTTTTTAGGTTCCCCTCACCGTCTATCTGCATAGAGAAATAATCATCCAGCATAGCTGCTCGTGTCGCAAGGTGGTCAACGACAGTTGTGGCAATTTCTTCTTTTGTTCCGTCCGTCTCTTTCCAGCCACATTCTTCACAGTCCAATGCCATGCGGACCAAATCATACAATGGCATCGGGTTTGTAAACTTGAGGGCCCCAAAATTACCAAAATCGTACAACATTATTTGGTAAAACATTTCCTCACACAATTTTCCAGTGTTGCAAAGATACAACTTTGTTTCATGTTGGATCATTGCTCTCTTTAAACTGACACAGCCAACAAAATTTGAGTTCTTCACGGTTTCCCTTAGCCCAATGTGAAGCTCATTTTCGACACTTTGCCGCAGCTCGAGCACACTTGTCAGACGAATCTCACGTCGTTCACCTGTTTGAGGGCATTGCTTTTGTGGTTCAAATTCACTTGTTTCAAAGACATTGTTTGTGCTGGTTACACCAGTATTAAAAGAAACAGAAGTGTTTGCAGTTGGAAAAAACTTATCCAATTTTTGAATGGAAATATCCGTTCTTACCATTTCATTTGCACTAACCTTAGTTTTACCTGAAGTAATTACTTCTGTTGAAGGCGCGCTTGCACCCGGTAACCTTGTCTGTGTGTAAAAATGTTTTAGTGCATTGTTTCCCAATAACTTTGCTTCGACAACAGATCTCACTTTGTCAGCTATTTTGTCCTCATACAAAAAAGTAACTTCATGTTTGGTGGGGTGAACATTCACATCAACAGTTTTTGGGTCTAACTCCAAACTAATATACAAGAATGGGTGACAGTTCTTCTGCAGATATACACTGTAAACTTGTTCAATTGACTTTCGGAGTGCCAGAGATTCCACCAGTCGATTATTAATGAATAAAAGAAATGTTAATTTTTTCGCTGTATAGCCAACATTTGTTATACAAGCTTTAAGTTTGACACCAAGTACTTGATCAACTTCTTCGACTTCCAAGATCTCTTTGAACACAGCATTTCCATAAATTGAACGAATGTTGTTTACTATTGTAGAGTTTGGTGGAGTTCTGATGACAGCCATACTTTCTCCTTGTTTTCTAAGTGAAAATCCAACTTGAGCATTGTGTATGGCATAACGCCCCACCATATCTGCTAATTTAGCAAACTCTTCACTGGAACTTTTCAAAGTTTTTCTTCGTGTAGCAACATTATAGAACAAGTCTTCAACAGTTATTTGTGTACCTTGATTGCCAGCACATGGCTTTGGTTGTTCCAAAAGTCTGCTATCAGCATAAGAAGCTTTGAACGCACACTTATCTTCAGCAGTTTTTGTTTTTATTGTAAGATGTGCAATGTGACTTATACTTGCTAATGCTTCTCCTCGAAAGCCATAGGTTGCTATAGAACTTAAGTCCTCAAATTTTTCAAGCTTGCTTGTAGTGAAACGTTCACATAATATTTCTAAATCTTCTTTTCGTATACCTGTACCATTGTCCTGAATTTGCAGAAGTTTTAAACCACCACCATGTACATTAATTTGAATGTCACTGGACTTGGCATCTATACTATTTTCTATCATTTCTTTTAATGCGTTTGATGGCCGTTGGATTACTTCACCAGCAGCTATTCTATTGATAACTGCTTCGTCAAGTTTTCGAATTACACCGGGTGTAGACATATTGTATTTAGTCTACAAGACGATGCATAATTATAAACAAATTGCAATTTCCCGCAACTTTTTGTGGGTTATGACGAATGTGCCTCATGGACTAGTAAAAAAATAAGTTAATTTAACTTTGAACTAACTGGTTGGTTTTGATATAATTACATCTATGTCACCACTAGGGATCCACCAGAGCGCTCTCCTTCATTCACTATTACGCTTATAAAACTTATAATCAAGGAAAGGTGTAAAATACATTTTGGCTTCTGCAACAAAGTCCAACATTGAATGCTGTGTGTCAGCTGCATGATTTAATAAATAGGCCATTCTCTAATAAAAAGAGGTCTTATTGTTTTATATTTTCTCCCATAAATTGTATATTAAATATGGACTTAAATGATAAGCTCGACAGGGTATAAGCTGTTTCCATATAATTTAGAAATTTTTTTTACAATTAAAATGCTATAAATTTAATTTTAGGCCAAGAAGACCCCTATAGAGTTTAATATTTAACTTTACGGGATTAATATTAAATAAAATTTAATTAACCCTATTGATTTACCAACATTACCTAATAATTAATGATTATTAATGTTGTTTATGGTTGTGAGAAACACCAAAATACAACACACATAAATATTTAAGATTCGCGAAATAGGCTGCAAAAAATAAAGAGTCAAAATTGACAATAATAATAATAAATGCTGAGAAGATTTTGAAAAAGTAAATGGTATTGAATCATAGAAAATATTTTATTTTACACAGAACCTATAGTCTTGTTTAAGCAAACGTGAACAAATGGCTACAAACAAAAGGAAACAATATCCCATTATTATATTAAGTAAAATGATAAAAATATTTTACTTCCGAAAAATGATGAAAATTTGGAAATGTTTACAGGATTTGATTTGTTTTACTTTAAGATAAATAATTTTTCTAATACAATTAATCGTGACATTTATTATTGTGAAATTTACCCATTTAAATGTAAATTTATTATTAAAGGTACTATCACACGACACTTGCTTGTAGTATTAGAAATCAAGTGTGCTAACTAGTGCTTAGATATCTGTATACTAGCTAGTACAATAAAAACGGGACTAGAGTATTTACACGCTGCTAGTTCGGTACTAGGTTCTAGTGCAAATATTTATGGAACGTCAAAGACTAATTTTGGGCGCAGCAGCTGCATTAATTATTAATAATGATATTGAAAATTATGAGAGGGAGCGTAGTATATAGACATGGGACTGGCTGTAAAGACGAAATAATGGTCGTTGGATGCTAAAAATGATACATTCTGAGGTTATGTAAGATGAATTCGGGGTGACACTAACGTTTAGTATCTCCCTAATATTGTATTCATTTATTTACGATGTGTTCAGAGGCCCCTAAACCCATGGGTGTCCAAATACAATATATTTGATACACGAATGCTCTTTTTTAAACCTACGCCCACTTTATATTATAAAAAAAGCAATCACCCAAGGTTGGCATGCTATCAAGTTTATTTATACTAAAAGTGGGTCTGGAACATAGTCTGTCGTTTTTAGATGACATGTTTTTAATTATATATATAGGCAATTTGATATTATATATACAAAGATGTTTAGAATAATTTTCTGCCAACAGCAAAATCACATCCGATAACCATGTCAGCGCCATTTATAACATTTCTCTACACACAGCTCAGCGTGCATTGGTTGGTCTAATTACACAGACTAGTGTTGGAATTATTACGGAAATAGCTCCTGTTCTATCCTCACAGCTAGTATGGTAGCCAGTACCAAGAGGTAGAACCAGTATACTTTTTCTAATACCACGACGCTAAATGACGTGCTAGCTAGCACACTGGATTTCAAATATGAGCTAGTGTCGTGTGATACGGGTTTTACATAGAATGACCATACTTACTTGCTCTATGGCATTAGGAACTCAAATTTCATTACCGCATTCACAAAAGTCCGCCACCTATGTGCTTGTAATTCACATCCTATGTAAAATATAATTTGAATTATACACATGAACCATCATTGCCTTACACTTCAAATATAAATAATACTTTATTAAATCCATAGGCAAGATTTTTAAACAATTTGTTTCATTCCAATTTCAGTATATTGACTCTACTTACCTTATGAATAAATAATTATTTTTTAAATAAATATTAATTAAAAAAAAAATTGTTTCATAAAATTCGAAAAATATAGATTGGTGTGATCAATAACGACTTTTACCCATATTGTAAGGCCTTAATATTAAAATTAATCACATCACTGAATAACTACACCTTTAACTGGTGATAAAAAAAAATGCCTAGTTACATCACTTTTTCTGCCAGTTCTCTTTACATAAGTCTCAGTCATCTTCATGAGAGCGAAAATATATATTTAGTGTACTGTCTGCTGGTGTACCTTTTTAGTTTTTTAGCTTTGGTGACCAGCTTCTACATTTAGGAGAGGAGAGAAAAATAATAAGACACCACATAGATATTTCTTGTCTATATGCCTTTTGGGTCATGTATATGGACATGTTTGGCTTTTTCCCCCCCAGTCAACAAAGGGCCGTAGCAACGTGACTTGGGCATAATATCCTTTTAAAAGCCATGGTTTAATGATGTAATTAATATCTGGTTGCTATAGTTATCTGTGATATGTCCCTTTCACATCACAGATCACTGTGTTGATTATTTACACGTGGAAACTGGAATTAAAACATTAAACTTAGAATGTATATTATATACTTATTTCCAACACAAAATTATAACTGAATATAACTTAAATAGAATCATTGGGTTGGATTGTTTCTGAGCTTTTATTAATTCGCTTTATTTTGTCCAGAAGGTTAGTTCAAAATTTATGAAATAATTTTTTCATTCTTAATCTGAAAAATTTATGATCTAAGGTTTAAATCACTATTTTAATCTTGCAACTCTTCCTAGATATAACTTAAGCATTCACAGATTTTCTTATTTTGTTTGTGAATTCAATACAATACACCCTTGTTGCTTATCATAGGGCCACAATGATTCAAGAACGCCACTAAGTGGATGCTTGGACCCTGTTTATAAACTCTGTAACCGTAAGGTGTGTAGTAGTCCGTAAGAAATCGACTACACACTAACAGATAGCACTGTCTATATAGAGTCAGCATATAACCTGAATGGGTAGTATGACATGGTACTAAATAATAATGTTATACAGAATCCTGTTCCTTAAGTCTTTACCACTCCTTAGAAGTTGTATCATAATTTTTTAAGTACTAATCAATATGGACATCTTAAGCTCTGCACCAGGATACTCCATAAGTCTTTACTGGTCCATAGAAATGGAAATAATGTAAACACAGTCCACATCCTCCGTACCAACCAATTAAAAAGTCTGAAACTATGTCCAATTGAACTCTTGGAAAGAAAATTGTCTAGAGTAAGGTGCAAGCAGACATGATATGTGAAGCAAAGGCTACTAAGATTAGTAATGGGAAGCTTATTAGTTTGGAGTCTATCTCTTGTGGACCACTACGTACCTTAGGGACACAGCGTCTGTAGATGGAGCTTAAGAACAACCAATTACTGCAAAGTAAATAACTTATGTGCTCGCACATCAAAATTAGAGCACCAATGTAACAAAAGGATCCGTTGATATGGGAGAGGATAAAAATAAAACATGATAGTTTTACTCATATCTTCGGAAATATTTTTTTATAAAAATTTTAAAAACCCTGGGTAGCGGGGCATCTCATAAACAGTTTCCAGAGAAACACCATGTTCTAAAAAAAAAAAAAGTGGTGTCACTTTGGTTGACTACCCAAAAGTATTCTTAATAACCTATGCTTCACATATCACATCTGCTTGTGCCTTGCTCTAGACAATTTTCTTTTGAAGATTTTAATTTAGTCTCTGACTTTCTCATTGATTGACATAGTCATGTAATTAAGGAAATGAACTGTGTAGACACAATTTCTATTGCTAAAGACCATTAAGGACTATACCAATACAAAGCTTACGACTATGTCGATGCGGCGTTAGTGTGAGTGGACCCTTTGTGGTGTTGGTTTGCTTGCTTCATCATAGGTTAGAAGGTCTACCATGAGAGTTCTTGGGACTACAATAATACACCACTAAGCATTCTCTTACACTTAGTGGCGTTCTTGCATACCGCCCATAGATTTACTGGCGCAATGGTACATATACAACTACAATTTATTTTGTATAAAGGGTGTGTAAGCACTACCAAAGAGTGCTATTATTCCCTAGACAGATTAAAGAGAGTGATTATGTATTGAATAAAAAAATCAACTTTTATTGTGAAATCACATGTTTATTACGATACTCTAGATTGACAATCATAGTCATAATTATTGAGGTTGTTTTCACTTAATATAAATATTTTTGGGGTCAAAATTTATTCTTTACATGGTGTCAAATCAGACAAGTGTGAATTAGATTTAAAGTGCAGTGAGCTTAGCGTTTCTGTGTCAAATATATAAGTAGACATAAATATCTTATTAAGTTATAACACACAGGAACATTACAAACACGCTAAATTGTGATATGTGTTCCTTAGGTTCCAGTACGTTTCAAAATCTATGATTTCTTTAAGATATTGTGAGGTTTTTAATCATTTATTTTATCAATACTAATTGAAGTTTTAGTTTGAGAATGGAAGGCTAGTTGTTTAAGTATCATAATAATATATTTAAAATTAATGGCTTTATTTAAAAAATACATCATTTAAATATAGTTGTGAAGGCTAACGTGTAAAGAAGGTTCATCAGTAATGGACAACCAATATTCTATGACCTGGTTTAATTTTTTTTATTTTGTTAAAATATATTTATAATTTATTGCTATACTAATTGATTCTCCTTGTTTGTAAAAGCAGCCTAATCATCAAATATTGCTATGATATTTTGGTTGAAAAAAAAATTCTTATATGCTCTATATGATGAGTAGGCTACTATCCCTAAGTCCTTTATATAGCATGTCCAAACTAATCAAATGTCATCAATTTTTTCAGCACATCATGGGGAAAACCAAAGCAACAAACCAGCCAGGGCGTGGGGGGTCTGGTCGCTCTAACCACAGCATGAATCCTGATAGAAAAACTGAAGGTCTCAAAGGTGTGGCAAAAGTAAGGTCAAAATCCACAATCCAACGGTTGCACATGTACAAGAATTTCAAAGCAAGACGTGACCCAAGCGGCAAGATTATAAGACCAGCGCCGTTTCAAGGCAAACTCCCATCGGGAACAGTCGCAAGAGTTGAGCCTAGTCAGAAATGGTTTGGTAATTCTCGTGTGGTTGCACAAAATGCACTACAAAAGTTTCAGCAAGAGTTGGGAGCAGTCTTGAAGAACCCCTACCAAGTCGTCATGAAACACACAAAACTTCCAGTGACACTCTTGAATGAGACAAGGAAACATGCCCGCGTACATCTTTTAGACACTGAAAGCTTTGGACATGTCTTTGGTCCAAAGAAAATAAGAAAAAAACCAAACTTGAAAACATTTAGTTATGAGGAGTTGTCCAAAACAGCAATAGAGTTGACAGAAAAGTATAGCGATGAAAAAGACCGTGATTTAGTTAAGGAAGATGCTGGTATGAAAGACAGTCCACGAGAAATGATTATGACAGCAGGTCAAAGCAAACGAATATGGAATGAACTCTACAAAGTAATAGACTCATCTGATGTTGTACTTCAAGTTCTTGATGCAAGAGACCCTCAAGGAACAAGATCTCCCCATATTGAAAATTTCATTCGGACTGAAAAGCCTCACAAGCATTTGCTATTCATTTTAAATAAAGTAGATTTGGTTCCTACTTGGGTCACCCAGAGGTGGGTAGCTACTCTGAGCGCAGAGTACCCAACTGTAGCTTTTCATGCTTCTTTGACTCATCCTTTCGGTAAAGGGTCTCTCATAAACTTGTTGAGACAGTTTGCCAAACTTCACATAGACAAGAAGCAGATCAGTGTGGGGTTCATTGGGTATCCCAATGTTGGGAAAAGCTCAGTCATCAACACGCTCAGGTCAAAGAAGGTGTGCAAAGTTGCTCCGATTGCAGGGGAAACCAAAGTATGGCAATATATTACATTGATGCGCCGCATCTACCTCATTGACTGTCCAGGTGTAGTTTACCCCTCTGCTGAAACTGACATCGATAAAGTGTTGAAAGGCGTGGTCAGAGTCGAACTGGTTCAAAACCCTGAAGACTACATTCCGCACGTACTGGAGAGAGTGAAGCGGGAATACATTGAAAAGACGTACAAGCTGACTGAATGGGACACAGACCTAGATTTCTTGGAGAAGATGGCGGCCCGTACTGGCAAACTGCTCAAGGGTGGAGAACCAGATATTGCTACAGTCGCAAAAATGGTCCTTAATGACTGGCAGAGAGGAAAACTGCCCTTTTATGTGTTTCCACCCGGTTATGAACCAGAACTTGATTCGAAACCTGCTTCTGCAAATAGAGAAATTAACGCAACTCTTGTGGATGCAGAAATAAATACAAAGGCAAGTTCTGCTAACCAAACTAAAACAGAAATCATTAGTGCAGAAACAAAAATAGACAAAGTGTCCTCAAGTATGGAAAGTCCTGTGTCTCAAAGTGATGATAAGGAATCAGTGCCAATTACATCCCCTCTCCAATTAACAACTAATGATGAAATAACTGAAGTAGAGGATGACATTAAAATATCAACCCCTATTGAATCGATGAGCAGAGAAATTCCAAGTGAAGAGTCAAACATAATGGAAAACACGAGTAGCAAAAAAGTGGATAAAGAAACTGATGAGAACACTTTGTCCGCAAAAGCCCAAGAAAACATTCCCCCTTCAATCCCAAAATCTTCATTCAAGGTTTTCCAAGATTTCAGTAAAATTAGAGTAGGTTTAAACTACTTTGAAAATGAAGACAAACAAATGAGTCGTGTGGCTGTAAGCAAAGATGCTATAAAGTCTCCGAAGACTCACAACAGAAGTTTAAGCATAAGTTCAAGTGGCACAACCATACTTATGGGAAGTGAGGAGGACTTGACAAGTCTCGATGGAAGCCTTGGAAATAAGCCAGCAGATTTGACAGAGCAGAGCATAGTGGTAGTAGATTCAGAACATGAAGACAGTGAATCAGAGTCAAGCGATTCAGATATGGAAACATCACTTCAAGATGACATGACGTCAACCAGCAGTGGAGCATTTGTGGTGTCAGAAATAGATGACTCGGGAAAGAAACGGAAATTTAAGGAGGCTGCAGCTTCAAGGCTAACTAGTAAAATGAGAAGGAGAATTGAAAGAGAAATGAAACCTAAACGAATTGGAAGTAACTTTTATGCTGTTGCAAATGTTAAAAACAGAAATAGAAATCGGAATAAATAGATATTTATTAAATACTTTGGTGTCATTGACTAAATAATTTTGTAATATAAAATAAATGGTTTAAAACTCATGTTCAAATTTACAGTCATTAATGTTAACCATATTAATAAAGAATGTTCAATTTCTGTTCGAAAAAATCTAAAGGTTTTTATCAATTTGTTATGAAACAATTTCTTTAAAAGTCGATTTACATTCAAACTAAGTAATTTTAATTAGGAACTACTTGGTAGTTGAATGGTATAACCTATCACTCTTTTGTTGGACTGGAGTGCCGATGAGATTGGGGTTCGAATCTTGGGTGGGTGTACCGAGGATGGTTTTTACTAAATAGCTTCCCCAATGTATTCCCAACCCCCCCACACAGAAATGTGGGTATATTTCCTCTGAACATTCAACTTTTCTCTTCTATAGTCCATTTACATAATTAATGTTTTCTATACCCTGAACAGGATACAGTGGGAAAAAAAGACATCAATTTTCAGGAGCTCTGGTTAGATCCTTCAATTTTGTGTAGAATGTTATCTGTCTTACAAAAATTTGGGCATTATATTATAATCTTTTAAAGGGATGATACAGCTGATCACTTCTTAGATCCTAGCTGATATCTTGAATAAAGAAAAGTTTTATTTTCCTCTCCATGTGGTTTTCGTACGAAAACAATATTTGGGCATTAATTCACACACGAGGCCCCACATTGATAACACTCTTCTACAGAATAAAATAGTAATGTTAACTGCTTCTTTGGCTGTATGTTCTGAGAAGTTAGACTAGACTATCGATGACAGGGAGACTGGGGTTCAGAACCCGGTCGGATGTAATGAGGGTGGTCTTGCCAAAATGGTTTATTCACTCTCCCGTCACTCAAATGTAGGTACATATCTTCTGAAAATTCAATCTTCCTCGTACCTAACTTAGTGAAATTAGTATATATGTGTATAACCTGAACAGGTAGTAGGTCAAAGTGCTATAAAAAAAACCTAGTAATGTTCTACTTTACACTTTCAATATATTTACTTCGACAACAACTCTTTTCTCATGATTATTGCAGAATGTTTCCAAATGTTGCTACATGGTCACGTTCTAAAAAGCACAAGTAGGATATTTTTGAACATACTGTAGGGACAACTAAATATGTAAGCCATGATTTGCATAGGAAGCCCACTTTCAACCAACAATAGTGATTGATTGAAACACAATAGCAACTAAAATCAGGCATTGAAAAAATAGGTTTTATTTGTTTAATTAATCTAAAGGTTCTTCTATGTTACCAAAAACTTCCAATTATACTTACTTGTGGATTACTGTATAATTTATCTTCACACCATTAATTAACAAACTAAGAATATATTTGTAATATTTTAATTTATGGCATAGTGACAAGTTTCCTGTTTTCAAATAACAGGCTTCTTATGAAAAACTGCTTTATTTAATTGAATGAATTGAGAATGGCATTGATTCCTCGAGGTTTTAACAGCTTTTGAAGTCAGAATCGATTTTTTTTTTAAGATACTAGTAAATTAGGTATAGCACTTTAAAAACCTTGAAAATCTCTCCCATCCAACCAACCCATTGTTTAATTCAAAATTGTAATTTGAACTGAGCCATTAATATAGAATTTCTATGAGAATTTTAGCTTAAATATATATAAAAACACTTTGGTGGTATTTAAAAATAGAATAGCAGAAACTTAGTTGTTCAACCTAAATAAGTCAATTGTTAAGGTACATTTTTTAGTAAACATATTTGTTTCTCTAACATGATTCAAAATTTAATTCAATAATAAGCAAATGCATACATTTTATTTTTCTTTAGCACTGTGTCTTACTACCCATTCAGGTTATATGATTTAGTATTAACACTAATGGTTTAGAGCTGAAGAAGAGTTGGTTTAAAGGAAGTCTACCCGCATTTGTGTGGGGAGAAAGAACCATTTTAAGAAAAACTACTGGCAGTACACCTGACTGGGATCCAACCACCATCTTCCCGTCATCTGTAGTCTAGTCTATTGTCAGAGTATTGCCTAAAACTATGAGGCCACCGAAGCGGGTAGGCCTATATAAATTTAGTTGGGTTTGATATTATTAATTTCTTAAATCCGATTTAACACTCAAATTAAAAATTGTCTGGTACTGAAGGATTCTAAGATCAAGATCCGCTTCAATTGGCATACTCTGACCCAGTAGGGTGGGGCATATGTTTGGATCTTGGCAGATGCACAAGTGATAGTTTTTCTAGAAAAGTTACTCCATTATCTGCAGGTGAGGTCTTGTATACATCCTCTTGATTACCCTTTTCATTTTTATCCCATTCTTTACTTATTTAATAAAGGAAAAAGTATCTATAAAAAATGCTCTTGAGCTAAAAAAAAACAACCTAATTTATGGCATTTGGAAAGTAGAATATGAAACATATTTTGAGCAATATGTGCCCTTATTTATTCATGGAATTATTTATCTAAACAAATTAAATATCCACCACATAGATAAATTGGATTTTGGTATCTGTTAAAACTTATATTGGTTTGGAGAAAATTAAACACACAGGATAGTAATATAAATAAAATTGAACAGAATGCTGAATTTCATATGAAATATTGATTAAAATAAAGTCTCAATTCATCTGGCAGTTTTAGTTGTTTTTAACATTCAATGTTGATTTTATATGAATAATAAGGGAACATTCCTCACAGTTTGTATAGCAGTCTTCTTGATTAAGGTCAGATTTTAAAATCGAATACATTCCACCACATCTGCAAGGGTACTGGTATGAACTACTATCAGCACACCATTCTAATTCAGACGATTCCAAAGAAACTAGTATTAAAGGTTTGTTTAAATATTTCGATTGTAGTAATTCAGCGTCGTATTTCTTTCTCTGTTCAGGATCTCGCAAGACTTTCCATGCTTCATGTAACACAACGAACCTTTGATCTTTTTCTGCACATGGGTCTTGCTTATCAGGATGATATTTTAGAATGAGCTCTTGATATTTACTTTTAATTTCATTAAGAGAAGCGGAATTAACACATCCAAGAATTGAATAGTAATCTTTCATTTTGTATGCGTCTATATAAAGGGGTCATTCTACTACAAACTCATTTTATATTAAAAATAACTTGTATAGCACATATAAATGAATAAGAATATGAGGTTATGCAACAATCTAACAAAAGTTCAAAGTGGTCATATTGTCATGGATAAACGTAACCCATGTATAAAATATAGGTTTTTAGTTGGGGCTTTCAAATAAATAATTTTATTGAATTAATGTTCTCTATATATATTTATGAAAATAGGCGCAGCAAATAAATCGATAACATTTATAATAACAAGTGTTATTAACAGTGTTGCCAACAAAAGTTGGTAAATATAGAAAAAATGTTGAAAACAATTGCTTACAACATGTTATTAAAAGTTGTTAGTCACATCTTGTTATTAACTTTGTTATTTAAAATAAAATGACGTTAATAACATTTGTTTCCAACATTTTGTGGATAACATATGTTATTAATTTTAGTAACATTTTGATAGCTTTGTTATAAACAAAGTCAATTACATAATTCCCGCAAACCATTAATTGATCGGTCTAGATCAAAGAATGTTGGAAGCAAATGTTGTTTATAGAATAAAATTCAACTAGACTTGTGTAGCAATGTTAATAACTGTCTATATTTGTGGATCTAGTGGCGTGGTGTTGTGTCGGTATATCTTTGTATAGATTCTATGGGAATGGAGTGGTCAAGAGAAACGGGGTCTGGCTAATTGAGGAATTTAGGCTCAGAGAGTGTTTATGGAACCACCAATTACCGACATATAAGGATAAGCAAAAGAAATATGACGCCTGGAAAGAATTGGGAAATATATTTGACTATGAGGGTTCAAAGAAGAAAATAAAATCCCCAAGGAGAAATAAAGAAAACGTCTGGTAAAACAGAACAGAATAATGACAAAAGAACTAGCATGGGTTTATGGGTTTGTAATTAGTTCCAACTTGTTAAATGAGTCCTTGAGAACAAAAGTGGTGTTAGGTTTTTTTTCTTTTGTGTGTGAGTGCTAAAGTGGTGTAGCTCAAACGACTATAAAATATTTTGAACATCATTCAAAAATTTGCTTGCAAAGTTACATTATTAGCTTAAAACATATTTTTTAAGTGTGATTTGAAAAGGAAAATATTCTATCTTAGCTATTTATTACTTTATAACACTTTTCTTTGAACACTCATCCGAGAAGTAGGATTTTTTACTTACATCCCTTTTGCAATCTCATTATTCCACGAGTAGCTGTCTTTCTATTGGAATTTCTAATATTTGAAAGAAATGTCCGTACTCTCTAAGAATCTCATAAAATTTGTTGGATGCGTTTCTTGGTACCAGTGGAAGCGATGTAAATGCTTCATGTCCTTCACCCATAATTCTCCACTGACCATCTAACATTTGCCCAGTAGCTGGGTCTTCCTGGTCAAAAGTGCCAAAAGGACAGTATATATTTCTGGATGAAGAGCTTTTCCTTAAAAAGTTATGAAGGTGAATGCAGGCTAATGTCATTTTAGTTGCTTTCTTGGGGTCCAACAACATTGGTTTTCTTAAGACACGAAAAACAGATGACATAATCCCAAAAGAATTTTCAACAACTCTAAGTGATCTGGATATTCTAGAATTAAAAGCTCTTTCTAGAGAATCTCTTTCATGCAGCCTTGGAATAGGTTTCATTACATGTAGCTCCAAGGTGAAAGCATCATTAGCAATGAACACGTAAGGGCTGTCACTAGTTATCCCAAGCAATGTAGTTGCTACAGGAATATTAAGGAGGGCATCATCAATAATTTTTTTGAGTATAAAATTATTAAATATGCCACCATCTCAAATTCTGCCTTGGCATCCTACTCGCACATTAACACATAGAAAGCCGTAGTTAGCACCAACAACTCTAAGTAATACTATACTGAAGTAACTTATGTAGTTAAAGTAGTTACTTTCAATCCCCGGTGGAGCTTGAATTTCAATGTGTTAACCATCCATGCTAACCAAATAATGGGGGAAGTTCTATTTCTGGTTGTACTCATTCGCCACTTTTAGCCATTCCTGTTTGGTCTGAGGAATCTAGAAAATAACAGATAATATTAAAAATACTTATCAAACCATCAATTAAACCATGTTACAACAGTAATTCCAATAAAAATGTAACATTATTAATTTAGTTTGTTTTAATATGAAAATGTACATAGGAAATTAACCATTTTTGTTTCTTTTATAATTAAATTAGAAGTGGAATATACATTTTTGTATTATATTTAAGGGTTGTTTCCGTTATAGACTCCAAACACCGTGGAAGAAGAGGATGGAAATTTTACTATTAACAAAGGTTTTGAAGAAGATTGTAAAACCTACGATTCTATTGATACTGAAGCAAGTATTATTATAAGCTCTAAAATTGCATTTGCTGAAAAGTCAGTAGCAAAAAAAAACTATTCAATTCACCTACTAGATGGCAGCATACAAAACGATCTGGCACCCCTGTTGGTCCAAAAGGTAATCCAATATTAAAAGAAACGTTTCAGGTAACGCACTCCATGAATGCATCTCAATTGAACAGAGATGAATATGACAAATTTGGTAATTACATCGCATCAAAGATTCGGCGTATGAAAAATGACTTTGCAAAATGTACTTTACAACATCCTATTAATAATATGAATTATATATGAAACTGAATTAGGCAAGTTCGAGTACCCACTGAGTTTCTCACCACACAGTACATACACAACGTCTGGCTCATTCAGTAGTCATGGTACTCCTCATCATTTATCCTATAACTCTTCACCTCATATTGATGCGTATGGAGAAAACATAGAAAATCTAAATTTGGCAAATGGAGAAGACTTTATTGCAGAGATCGCAAAAGAAGGAAATATTGATGGAGAAGGATATTCAACAATGGTTAAATATTACGAGAATCTCCTGAAAATATATGGATTCATAGAACCGCGAAGCAAAATAATATTCTGTGTTCCGGGTTTAAGTGAAATATTTTTTGAAGAGGTGACAATTTTTTTTATAGTTTTTTTACTTACTATAAATGTACCGTGGCTTCAAACATCTTCACCACATAACCTCCACCACCAATAAAAGTGCAGTTACACTTACCCCGTTTAGCCGGGAAACCAGCACCGCTCATGGATCCTCCGAGCACATCAATACTTCGCTCACGTTAAACAAGAAAAACAAGACTGTTTCCTCGGAAGGTTACGTAGTTCAGCTGACTTTCCCCGAGTAGCGGACGCTGCGCATGTGCTAAAACTTGGAGAAAGAAGCGGTCTTGGTGATCACGTGGTTTTCCCTACCACCCGTATTATATCCCTCTTGACGTTGTGCGCAGGCGTCAAAGAGGGAAACTCAAGCTAATTTGCTGATAGCGACATCATTGATCCACATAATTGATAGACCCTCCCTTATTTTCCCCACAGTGCTAATCTGAATTTAAACGTGTACCCGGCAAGGAGCAGTGACTCTTTGATGCATTTAGGATGTAAGTCTACGTTATATTGGAAATGCATTATATAATTTGTAAACTGGGGAACATAAAATTATAGCTTAATTATGTATGGACCTATTTGGATTTGCTTCGGCATATTTTTTTTATGAATAATTTTACTAGTTTGGTTTTGTTGGGTAGTTAGATTTGTTATAAATTGAGGCAATTTAAATTCTATGGTAGTATAATCAAGTAAAGTTGTTTTTAGTTGTTTTTTTTAGGAAATATTGCGCTATTATGATTGTGATCCTGTCTTACTGTACTAGTCATTCTAAATTAAACTCATATGTATTGTTATCTTACTTTCAATTGTTACGCAAGGAGAATTTCAATTAATGTTTATCGACCAGTATGTTTGTAAGAAATATATTAATTTACAACATTCTTATAAACATTATAAACATAAGAATTTTTTCTAATTACATAGCTACTAGCTGTTTCATCTATACTTATTTAGTTTTCATAACTTTGTTGTCAACATTTTTGTATTCTACATTGTTAATAACACATTTTGTTGCTAACTTCACAGTAGTCATTTTGAAGAACATATTTTTTATTAGAAATTTCTCTGTTACTAGAGTTGTATAATAACATTGTTACTAGCTAAATTTTTGGTGTAAAGCTTGCTTAGTCATGCAGAACAAAGAAATATAATAAGAGTTTTTTTCTTAATTAGGAAACTAATTATTTTAGCTTTAGAGTTTATCATTGCATAAGCATAGCCACATTAGTGAGATAAGTGTGGATACATAAATTATATACAACCCACGTCAACAATCACCTTTGACTGAGAATATATTAATGTAAAACGCATAACCAATAACTAATAGTGCATAGCACATAATGTGCATTATGTTGAAACACATTATTCTCAAAGTTGGCGTTCATAATCAACACACAGTGAATAATGTACAACTTCAAAGTTGATTTAACTTTAACTTTATATGCCTATGCATCAATAAAGTTGAGTTAAACTTGAAACGTTATCAGCCTACTACTGTAACTATTATTGAAATTAAATGGAAAATATTAAATTCACTATTTTGTTACTAAAGTTAGTCTACCTTAATGGAAGTAATAAAATTTTAAAAAAACTAATCGATTTTGGTTTAATAGAAAAGGCACCGATTAAATCAAGTTAATTTTATCTTTTAAAAGATAAAGTTTAGAATGTTGTTTTTCAAGTGAACTCTTATAAAAATAGTGTAAGGCTCAATTTCAATTACCATCACTCACTGCATAGCTCATAAGACGTTAAAGTTAAATCAACTTTACACATTGCGCTTAATTCAATATTTATTGTTTATAAACACTATAATGGAAAAAATATATTTAAACTTCTTGCACACTATTAGACTATTGGTCAACATAAGAATCAAGGACACACAAAAAGGGGTGGGGGTAGGGTTCACCGGGTCCTAACTCCCTCCCTCCCACTGGTGAATATGAAAGATAAATAAAATTATAATACAAAGCAATGATTTAACAATATTAGATCCCCTTTATGTTATGAATATTTATATAATCTATTGACATTATTATTTACCATTACATTAAATAGTTTGATGTAATGCTGTAAATTATACTGTATAATCTTTGGTAGTCTCATAAAGTAATTGGGAATTTGTTCAAAGTATGAATCTTATTTAAGTAATGGATTGGATTGACTGTTGACTTGTAACTTCTTTACTTTGTACCCCCTCTCCCCCACCAATAAGAATTTCTGTGTGCGCCCCTGATAAGAATGATCTATTAATTATCATTTATTTAAAAATAAATTTATAAATAATCTCAAATTTTGAAATGAATAAAGACCAGATTAATTATTATATGTCATTCATATACTGCATATCTATTGGTTCCCCAATTGATGTGACAAATATCTTTAGAATATCATTTTCAGGTGAAATAACGTCTAATTATTGGTCCTTTATAAATTGCTCAGATAGCGCTACTGCTCCAGTTTGTTCGGTGTATTTTTAATATTAGTCTGAGTAAGATGTCTATTGAAAGAGTTGTGTTTTGAGTTTGAGAAGCCACCCTCTTCAAATCATGGCTGCTGTGGGTGAGTTAAATTGGGCAATTTATGATTATTTTATATTTTGTTATCTATTTTTTTTATAATAAATGTAAATGGTACTAGTAAATAATAACGTTTTGGAATATTTTAAACTATGATAGTGCATTTATTGTTATATGCACTGCATGAACAGTTATGTCATGATTCTGTCATTTGACAGTTGTTTGTCAGTGTCTTTTCTTTATGTTTTTTTTACTATATCTCATTAAATTGAATATTAAAAAGACATATAATATGGCTTTAAATCTTTTATCTATAGTTCTTATATAAGTATTTGACATCTAAAATAATGATAATATTTACTTTAAATACACACTAGACCTAAGGATTATCTTTTGACTAGAGCAAAGTGGTTGACTATTGGTTCTCTAAAGCATAGGCCCAACAATCCAATTTTTTTTTTCTAGTTATTTACAATCTAAAGAGGAAATGGTATATTTCTTTATTGACACTTTAGAGATGGGGTGTAATGAGTTAGACTGGATAGAACTACCTCTAGATAGGGTTAGGTGGCATACTTTTTTTAAAAGTGCTTTCAAGTTCCTAATACCACGAAGTAAGTAAGTGTTAAAACTTTATAATGAATTAATTCAGGTGATCATGACACTTGATAAAAACATTGTCACACACTTGTATAAGAAATATCCCAAATATTTTAAGTTTATTAGGAAAGTAAAAAGAAAAAAACTGGGGATGAAGCCGAAGAACTGTAGGCCTATCTTTTAAGCAATTTTTTCTATAAAAGACCCGAAAATCATATAATTTATACTTACATTAAATTTAACAAAATGGGGATAACTCAATGATACCTTGCTAGACATAAATTGAAGATTATTGAAAAACTTTGTTATGTTACTCAGTCAGTCCTCCAGTTAAACATTCTACTTGTTATTTTGTTTACATTTTTAGAGCAGCAAGAAACTTTGGACTTGTCAAACCAAGGGATTAAGAAACTAAACAAGGCACAGCCGAACCATGCTCATGTCACAAACCTTATTTTAGATGGAAATGAACTTCAGAGATGGGATAACATTGATTCTTACACAGAATTAACCAAGGTGAGCAATCTCTTTCTTGTCATTAATTGTCTTATAGAAATAGTTGAATACACATATTTTGAGGACAGTTTTGCAGTACTTGTGCTTTGTCTATTTTACTAACCATTTATAAGACTTATGTCTGATACATATTTCGTACAAAGTAAACTTACAGCAAGAATCTCATGTCTTATAGTCCATGCCGACTTATTTATTACTTTTAAAGCACTAACATTTAGTTATTTCTATTAATGGAATTTGATTATTTAAATTTATTTTGATCTACAATTGTATTTTTATAAATACAATTTACAGTTTCCCAATTTTAAAACCTGAAATTGTGTGGACCTATAAATTAACTGAGACGTTACCGGTAATTGTATTAGATAAACATTGACTGGCTACAAATAACTGTACAGTCTGGTTCAACAAACATTTAATTTACCACGTATCCACATAACCGTACTGTACTTCAAATTATAATGAGTTCACCGATGACTATGGCTGGAAACCACCAACCTGGTAAAGAGTTGTTAAATAAAGTAATTGATAAAATAAATGATTAACTGCATAACTTCGCAAAACCAAAATCTTTTCATCCTGCTTACACGATTTCATATAATTAATAGGTAACTTAATTTTGGGAGTAAGAGTTTTTTTTTTAAATACTCAAAACTGTCAAAAAATTTCTATGAACCAAAAGACTTAGCTTAGGTTTTTATGTATTCACACTCACAAATGTGGTTGAGATTACTTCTATAACTATTCTCAACCTTTGGCAAGCTTATTCAGAATTAACTGAAACTGTCATGAGGAATACTAAAAATGTAACTGAACACGAAAGAGAATATGACAGTAATTTGGAGGAATATATTGTCGGTTTAGAGGTAAAACTCATTAAGTGTATTTCTGCTTGAAATGAGTTTATATGTGTGTACATGTTGAAATTTCAAGATCTATAAGAAGAGAAAGTCATTAAATGTGTAAACTTATATCTCTCTATATTTAAAAAAAATAAGAAATCATCAAATTCAACATTTAAAGCTTCTTTGACAGGTAAAAGTCATCATTCACTTACCAAATCTCCAAACATTGAAAATGATACTTAGTGAGTTTTACCTCTAAACCGACTATATCATAATTGACAAAATTGTGAAATTAAGTATTTATTAATCATTTAGTTACCCACCCTCTGATTAAATTTTCATGTAAATTATGATAAGGTGGGGTATTTTTAATGGGTATGTGTAAAAAAGATGTAGACCTAGCTAGAAAACTTGATAATAACCTTTCTTTGAAATATTTTTAATTTACAGCTTTCTGCTACTAACAACCAGCTATTGCGCATGTATGGAGTGTCTAGACTACATAATCTTACTTCTCTAAACTTGGCACATAATAACATTCTAACTATTGAGGGCTTGAAGGATTTTGTTCAACTTCGATGGCTGTGTTTGTCAGCCAATAACATCAAGGTTTGTAAGTTTTGGCTTGAACGCTCGGCTTAGTGGGTTACGTCCCTAAACTAATTTCCCTTTTCCAGCTTACCCTACACAGTAACTCTCTCACTATTTTCTCCAACTTGTCATTATTGTCTCTATGGGATGTTGAGTGACAATCATGTACAGTAGAATTCAGATCAGAAAGAACTTCCTTGTACACACAAACGGCAGATAACGTTCTTCCTATTACAATCCCACAATACATTTGTGGGCTCCAAAGACTACCACTAAGATTATTATTATTATTATTATTATTATTATTATTATTAGCACCGCGTCTTGCTACTCGTTCGGGTTGTACACACTTACGCCAATGTGTAA
Source organism: Timema poppense (assembly GCA_902141375.1). NCBI lineage: Eukaryota > Metazoa > Arthropoda > Insecta > Phasmatodea > Timematidae > Timema > Timema poppense. The sequence goes on from CABFOV010002448.1 coordinate 72,055, forward strand.
TGGTAGGGTGATTGTGAGATGAAATGGAGAACCTACAGTTTAACGTGGGATTCGAACCACGGTGGAGGCCTGGCATTCCTCACATTCACAAGATATCTTGTCAGAGGTGAAGGAAGGGTTTGGCAATCAAGTAAATCTTTGCTGGGACTGAGGATTGAACCCTGGACCCCCAGCACAGAAGTCTGACACCTTACCCCTAGACCGCCAGGTCAGCGTGCATCATTCATTAATGCATTTGTTCTACCTGAGAATAAAATAGATATTTGTTTTGATTTTTGTGCACTGGATGTTTGGTAATTTACTTTTGAAATGGCACATTGAAACTTGTTTGTTCAAGACTAAATAATCAAGTGGGGAATAATGGTTGGCCTAGGCTATTGTCCAGCTGATGGAGTCCAGTTTTAATTTCCTATCAAGATCAAACATTACCTAGGGGACTTTTGTGTTCGTTTCATTTCATTAAATGTAAATAGATTTGTTAAAGCACCAGCAGTTTCAGTCCAGTTTTCATAGGACGAGCCTTATTCGATATATAAAAGTTACTAGATTTACTTTCATATGGTCATATGTAAGAGCTTGTGATACACAACTATTACTTTATAAATATATTAACAATATCTTTGAAATAACACTCATAAAGAAATCATATGTTAATCAAATTTGGCCGTGAAAAAATGTATTTGTTCTTTATTAAAGTCCCTTCCTATGAAATTGGACTGTAGAATCCTTTATTTCCTTGAAAGGTTAAGGTTTTATCTTTCCCATTAGTGGTGATTTTAAATCCTTTCTCCAGACAAATTTTGATTCATTTATTAAAATGCACCTTTCTTTTAGTGTGTATTTGGTGACCTGGTGGTCTAGGGGTAAGGTGTCGGACTTCTGTGCTGGGGGTCCGGGGTTCAATCCTTAGCCCCGGCACAGATTTATCTGATTGCCTAACCCTTCCTTCACCTCTGACAAGACGTGTATTAATCACAACTTGTGAATGTGGGAAATGCCAGGCCTCCACCATGGTTCGGAATCCCACGTTAAACTGTAGGTCCTTCATTTCATCTCACAATCACCCTACCATTAAATATTAGTGTAAGTGCGTATAACCTGAACGGGTAGCAGGATGCGATGATGATAATAATTTAGTGGGTATTTAAATTAATTACAGTTGTTAGACAGAGACTAACCCTCTTAACACTAGCACTAAAATTAGAACTACACCATAGTCTATAATAGCAAGCACACTAGTATTCTCATGCACACACAGTTTACCCTGAAAAGCAGCGAGCTTACCTAGACAGGCTACACTCTGGTGCAGTATATTAGATAGAGTCCTACTCTTGTCAGTCACCTCTCAGGGTGAACAAAGTATATATATATATATATATATATTCCTCCCACCTCTCACTAACTGTTCAGCTTAGACACATATATGCTATTACTCTAATTGGGTAGGGATGAGGAAAGAATCATTTTATGGGTAATATACCCGCTTTTGCTTGGGAGGAAAGGGAAAAACCATTTATGAAAAACCACCCTCAGGAGACCAGACACCGATTCGAACCCTAATCTCCCTCATCCTGGGAAGGCCAGTCTTAACACAAGAGTGACGTCATAGACCGTTTGGCCACTTAAGTGGGTGAGTATATAGTTAAAAAATATTATACTACTTAACTTAACTTTTTAAATATAAAAAAAAACACCTATACATTGTATTTTAAGTGCAAGTGAAATAAATTAGATAAAAAATAAATAAAGTTATAAATAAAAAATTTGACGATCATTTTGTGAGTTTACTAATATCTTTGCACACACTCGGTTGATCTCTGGCCTAGAATGTTAACATATCTGTACCACTAGTTATGTCAACACTACATACGTTTCTTATTAAGTTGAATTGTTCAAATATTTCAGACTATAGAGCACCTGAATACCAATCTGAACCTAGAGCATCTAGATCTGTCAGAGAACAGTATTTCACACATATCAGATCTGTCATATTTGAAGAATATTAAGGTAATCTAGTTTTGTCACATTAGTCGTATCTAGCTTCTTAGAAATCTTATTACCACTAACCCTGACATTTTAATATTATATTAACTTTGAAAACACATGTCCTATCATTCTTTATAAGTGTCCATTTTCCCCCTTTTATGTTTTTTGGTTTCCTCTTTTAGGAAGTTGCGTTGTGCATTTCACACTCCTCCCTGATGAGTTCCGAGAGAATGAAACCTAGGCAGGGGGATTGGGTGGTGACAAACAATTTTCTTTAAGAGATAACCATTACCTCTTTGTCCAACGGCAGCAATGTAAAGTGTGAACTGTGTTCTTCTTTTCATTGTAAAAGCCATATTATGTTTGTCCCTTTTATATGTTTCTATCCACCTTTCCTATACTTTCTTCCGAATTATTTACTTAGAATTTGCTTAAAACTTTTGTGCAATAGATTGTAAAATTCACAACTGATTAATCAAAAGGTAGTGGTTTCATCTTTTATTTTTTATTTAAGTTCCTTGTTAAATTAATATACATTTAATTATAGCAAGTAAATTAATAACATTTGCTAAGCTTGTAACTAAAGGAAAAAAAATGGCGCCCAGCAGTTGTATTTAACATATTGAGCCCCAGCTGGAATAATCAAATCTAGTCCTCAAAATCAACTTGTTGACCCCACTAAACTCGTAAAAAAGTCCACATTCATGGAAAAAATACTTAAAAAAAATTATTTTGATATACTGTTGTCAAAAATCTAGTTTTATGAGTTCGGTCCATTGGCTACCCGGCTAGACATTCTCATCCTGTCCAAAGCTTATTGGTAGCCCCAATGGGAGAGAGACAAAAAAGTTACACGTGCCGACGGTGCAGGTATTTTCTCTGAATCCATTGTGGTCCTGCCACACCCACATGAATGTGTTCTTCTGTGCTGTAATAAAGGTCGCAAACAAATTACATTGCACGGTCCCAGGGTCCGCGTTCTGTGTGTATATTTCACTTGAGGTTGTATGGACTGCACTGGGGCTCAACGTGTTAATAATTGAAAGGAAGCTAGGAAGGAAAGGCTTCTTTCCTCCTTTCATTGTTTACTAAGCTTGTAATTGGAATAGTTCATGGTGGCACTGTTTACAGGAACTGCTCCTGCACAATAATCACATCTCACAGCTCCGTCAGTGTGAGCGCTATTTGCCCCCGAGCTTGGTGACCCTCACGCTTGCCACTAACAACCTAACTGATCTCAACGAGATGTCACACTTGGCCCATTTGACCAATCTGCGCGAGTTTTCTCTCGCTAACAACCCCTGCGTCACCATGACTGGAAATACTCCGTATCCTTCCTTGCACTAGAACTAACGTCTTCACTAAGTATGACTTAGCTTTGTTTGCTTGGTTGACATGAGTTGTTTTAACCTAAATACGGTATCTGTTTTGATTCTCTAAATGTTTCCCAAACTGTAGTACGCATACCACCATGGATATGTTTAGGACCAATGGAGATATCCTGCTTGTTATTAATCATGAAATATGTTTTGCTAATAGTAAGTCTGATAAACAAATTAACACAGATTTTGACATGTCATGATGTCATGATTAGCAAGAAACTTTGCATATAACTAAAAAAAACTCTATATTTAATACATCCTCACTTTCTACACACTTCCCTATCCTTGCATACTTCCTTCACTTTAATAACATCTATACACTTGAGATATACAAGCTATTTTATTCTTAAAACTCTTAATGTTTCTTTTTTTTCACACATTTGTTTATGACATTCAGCCACGTCTTACATGGCCTACCCCTTACTTTAAACACACACACACACACACACACACACACACACACACACACACAACCTTCATATAATTGCTTTGTTACACTATCCACACTCATTCTCTCAACACGCCCAAACCATCGTAAGAAATTTCTTTCACATTGACCTTTTGGATTTCCTTTCAAACTGCACTCCTTGAACATCTATTCATTACTGACTCAGTTTAAACCAGTTTTTCTAAATACATTTATTAGATATCTCATTCTAACTGCATTCCTCTTGCTTTTGTGTTTCTTCTGATATAAACCTTTCCTACCCTCTGTCACCGCTTTGTTTAGCTTACAACTAAAGCTTTATTCAAATTTTGAATGTTATTTTAAATTTGACAAGCAAGCACACATTATTTTTTTTATGAAATGCTTGAAGAGATACATTAGCTAGGCCATGGCCTCAAGAGGGGTATAATATGACTTGCAATAGTTTAGGAAACATTTTTCTAAATGATGCATTTTGAACCGTGTCTTTTTTTTTAATTTTCCCTCTTCTTGAGCATTCTTGCGTACATTAACAAATATTTGCTTGTTTTCAGCCTTTTATCAATAGTTCTAGAAGGTTCTTAGCTCTACATCCTTGCATTATCACATTTGTAAATTTAATGTGGTGGTTTTTATTCTCTTATAAATACCTAACAAATATTGTGTTAATTGAACCACTGCTTTGCTAACCAACCATATAATAAATTATTAAGAAACTAAATGCTTTACAAGTAAATTTCAATAGATTTTTATCACTGTCACCATTACTACATTAATATATGTCTTTTATCATTTCGGAATCGGTAAAGGGTTTTCCCTTTTAGTAAATAGCCAGGTCACTCACAAAGATGCCGCGGTAGCTTTCACTTTCTGTGATCAAGCCACCATGAAGATACTACTTCCTCTTTGATAAGAGGCTGGCAAAGATTCAACTTTTGAAATACTCAACACTGAATCGCCATGGTACGATTTTTCAAAAGATTCATGTTTACTTTTATATTGTCTTTTCAAGTTGTAATCCTTTATCACAGACACACACTCATTGCACAAAAGACACATTGGCTTAGCGTTAGGAGTGTTTGCAATATTAATACATACTTATTAGTCCACTTATCGTTAAAATGACGATTTTCATCCTTTTCTTACTTCTAAAATTAGAAAGTGCTGTTCTAGAGAGAGAACGAACAAACCTAAAATATAAGGTATAAGGCTTGCTAGCAAAGCACTTTGCTATTATGTTACTATAAAGAACGCATGAACAATAAGTGAGGCTAATATAAACTGGAGAGACGTCTACTGCTGTGCACAACTGTGTGAAGGGGAGAAGGGGTGTAAGTCATCCCTTGCTACCCTGTCACCTGACAACTTTCATTGTTCAAGGCCAAATGCAAATATATGTTATATGGCGCTGGCTGCTAATTTAATAGCATTGTCTTAGGCGATTCGACCACCAAAATGGGTTAAAATGATAGCTAAAGCTCACATGACTTAACATATGAATATATTAAAGCAATTTTAGCTTCTTTTTTTTTTGTAACTGTTCTTCCCATCAAAATCTTTCTATAGCTTGGTGACTAGCTGGCTGTTCACACTTGATTGCATTGGGATTATTAATTATTTTATTGCATTTAACATGAAGGCTTAGATAGAGTACATTCACCATCCGAGTTTACTTGTATGACAGATCAAAAAGTTCCTAGAAATAGTCTCTAATGCATTCCTACGCCAACAGCTGACATCTTTCACTTTGGACAGCTGTAATGAAAACATATGGTAATGTATGAGTGTGATAGTTAACCACAGTAATTTAGGCCGATATTGAGGTCGGGCACAAAGCTTATTAATTGTTTTATTCCACTTAAAAAAAGTATTATTTACAGTACTTTCACAAAAGGTCTAACAAATATAGCTTCAAAATGACGACCGAAGAACTTAAACCATGTGATTGATCATGACACAAACAAATTCTTTACAATGGTGCATCCACGTAGTCTATAAAAATATTTTATTTGGTTAAATATTTTGAAATATGATAAAATATTCATAAATTAATTTATAAGGGTCTGTATGTAAAAAAATAAGGAACAAGTATTTTCTTTTTTCCAAGTAAATACGATGCCTGTATTAAAAGGTATTAATGTATGCACTATAATACACATTATTGATAACATTCCAAAAATAAGAATAAGTATTTTTAATTATGTTTAAAATATTGTTTCAGATAGTATACAAACTAAAAATAAATTATTAAAAAAAAATGAAATGATGTGAGAAAATTTAAGTTTATGTTATATTTAATATAAAATATAACATGTAATTAAAAAACCTATCATCTACAGCAAAACGGCGATCTTTGACAAGTGTTGGCAACCCAAAACCTATCATTTTAAAATTGCCATTCAGGTAAAAAGCTATGGTTAGAATAGAAGAGTATTAGTATGGGGGGAAAAAATCTAGTTCACTAGTTCAGGTTTTGAAGCCTGAACATCCCTTTAGTAGTGAGCAAGTGCAATCTGAGTTGAACCTTAAAGACAGTTCTGTCACCCGTAAAGATGGATTGAGATTTTGAAACCAGCTTTAAAGCAAAGGTTTATTGAAATATATTAATGGCGGGAGTGTTAACAGACCTATCAGGGAAGTAGAAGGGACTGGTGGGTATTATCTCATGTATGCCAGGGAGATATTAGGGTTTTGTATTGGTGTGTAAGCTTCCAGTTGCGAGAAGCAGTATTGCAATTCTTGGGGTATACTGCTATTATTTTTTTTACTAAGCTTAGTATCTCACCACTTTCTTTATCAGGTGAAGAATGCATTTTGTTAAAATTCATCCTCTTTGATTATATTTTTTGTTGAATTGGCTATTTAAAGCTTCTGATAGCCAACACTGACACCAAAGCATTCCTATAGAAATACAGTGAAACCTCAATCCGGATTCTGTTAAACCAGATTTCGCTCAATCGGGACAGCCCTTCTCAAAATAAGACGTTTATAAACACCAATAATAAAACTGGGTTGCTAGAGCATGACTGCAAACTATGGACGTATTTATCGTGTGCATTGATTTATAATTTACAGATTATTCCCAATTTGTATTACTTTAAACAGAAAATAGATGTGGTTTGTTTTTGTATAGGCTGTTTTAATCGTACCTTGGCTTGTTTTATAGGTTTTTTAATTCGGACTTTCATTAATCCAGACAACTTAGAGACCAAATTAGTCCATATTAATGAAGTTCTACTGTGAAATCAAATTTTCATAAGTAGGGCCTTTAAAAAAATACAAACCTTTTTGTGGCCAAAGTTGAGATTATTTTATTAGTGCTATTTTATAGATTTTATAATATCGCTCAAAATTGACAGCTTGACATGGCTCGATGCATGATTACGTTAAAGTAGATCAATTAACTTCTTTAGCTGTCAGATAAGAAGACCCTTCTTATGAAAATCTGACTGTACAAACCAAGCGGGAAGATGTGGATATTTTAATATAACCGTTTGTTCCTTTGTTAAAAAAAACCTTACAAGCTTATAGTGCAATTTTTTTTATAGCATATGAACCACTTTATGCAGATTTTGATTTGTACTTAGCACATTCTAGCTCTAGACCTGTTGACCAATGTGGAATCTGACCCCTCCCCTTGTCTTCTAGTGTTGTGTTCTTTGTGATGTGTGACTAGTGTTTCTGGTGGTTTGGTGTTTTCTCCTTAACCCTAGTGCTAGTGGCTTTGACTACCGTCCGTTTGTCATTAACTGGTGCATGAGCCTCAAGGTCATAGACGGCTATATGGTGGACGCCATCGAGAGGTAAAGAGCTGATTTGGAGCCGTTTTGTCCCTATGCCTTTTCCCCAGCGGTCTTCATGGACTAGATTAAAGTTTGTCGAAGACATTAGAATGATTTATTAAGAACCCATCTCATTCCACGGATAACGAATAATTTAAGTAATACATCTCGAACTAGATGTTGCATCATGGTTTGGTTTATCTACTCTTCTTTATAAAACAGTGAAAA
>CABFOV010002449.1:6033-62524 GCA_902141375.1 Timema poppense
TATTATTATTAGCACCGCGTCTTACTACCCGTTCGGGTTATACGCACTTACGCTAATGTGTAATGGTAGGGTGATTGTGAGATTAAATGAAGGACCTACAGTTTAACGTGGAATCCGAACCACGGTGGAGGCCTGGCATTCCCCACATTCACAAGATGTCTTGTCAGAGGTGAAGGAAGGGTTTGGTATTTAGACAAATCTTTGCCGGGACCGAGGATCGAACCCCGGCCGCCAGCATAGAAGTCTGACACCTTACCCCTAGACCACCAGGTCACCTTACTTTTAATTAGTTTTTCTATATATTTTGTATTTATTTATTTCAATACTACCTACCTTTATAGAAAATATATAAAATAAATAAAATGTATACTCCGTTTACCCTGAAAAGTAGCAGTTTCTTACCTTGACTAACTACACTATGGCCCTAGCTTATAAACTATACCATAGTGGAATAAGCCAAGGTAAGCTTGCCTTTTTGTGACAATGAATTTTTCATATGTGATCGACTGAAAATTGCTGGGTGATTGACCTATTGCTGACCCCTGCGCTATAGGAATAAGAAACTCTTAAAGAATGGGTCTTACAATTTTAAATTGTACATGTTTAAAGCAATCGTTTAATGTCTCAACATGAGCTCATTAAAATCTAATGTAGATCACTCCTCCAACAGCCCATTGCTTTAGGTTGGTACCCTTTAACCCCTTCATAGTGTGTAGGCCCTACACGTGAAAAAATATTATTACATCAAGCTGCGATCTTAATAAAATAATGTTTGTAATTTACACTGACTGGAAAAAGTTGTAAATTGACTCTGGAAATGTCGGGGAATTATAAAATACAATTTGGCTGGCCACCTGTATTTTAAAAACAAAACAATGACGTCACGTTTTAAAAATGGTCAAAAAAGGCAGGGTTAGAGTTGATGCAAACATAATAACTATTTTAATTTTTGTTTCACTCCTAAATATAATACAATTGAAACACTTTCAAATACTCTTAAAACCCGCCTCGGTGGCGTAGTTGGCTAACGCGCTTGTCGTGTTGAGCTCGACCGCTGAGGACGGGGAGATTGAGGTTCGAATCTCGGTCGGGTGAACTGGGAGTGGTTTTTCCTAAATGGTTTTCCACTCTCCCTCCACGCAAATGCGGGTTCACTTCCTTTAATTCAACCTTCCCAATTCCTAATCCATTAGAGTAATTAGTACTTAAAGCGTATAACCCGAACGGGTAGTAAGACGCGGTGCTAAATATTATTATTATTATTATTAAATACTCTTAAACATTATATTTGGAAAAAGATACAGATAAAATGAATAGAAACATATAAAATAGAACAAACACAATATGGCTTTTACAATGAAACGAAGAACACAGTATTATTCTTCTTCCGCGTTCCACACTCCCTCCTGATGAGTTCCGACTATGAAACCTAGGTTGAGGAATTTGGTGGTGAGGTAAATGTTCTTAAAAGAGGAGCCATTACCTCTTTGTCCAGTGGCAGCGATGTAAAGTGTGAACTGTGTTATTCTTTCCATTTGTAATAGCCAAGGTTGGAGCCAACCAATCATTTCAGAGGGGTTTCGACAGCCATATCCCCCAATTGCCGGAGGCTAGAAAAATTTATAAATACTAAACACCTCTAGAAGCTCTCTAAAGTGTTTTTTTATGACAACACAACCTCCTAATTTGTACCTTTATTTTGATATGGTTTGAATCATAAATTAAGCCATATATATTTTGTTTATAAAATTTCAGGGGGGAGAGGGTTGGACCCCACCCCCAACAACGACATTGGTAAAAGTCATATCGGATTTGTTCCTTTTATATGTTTCTACCCGCCTTTACTGTACCTTCTTCCAAATATAATACAATTATCTCGTGAAGCGAAGAGAGGTTTTCCTAATAGATACATGCCTTAAACAGTAATAGCAATGGAAATGCCCAATGGCTAAATGATTTTATAATAATGGAAATAGACAAAGATAAACTAACAAGTGTAAATTTAATGAAGAAAGTCTACCTAGGAGAAAGATGAAAAATGTGGGAAGAATCCAATGCACAAAGGTGACATCTTCTTCCTTTCTTCTGTCTTCTATAGTAGAAGTAGTCACACACAACACACACACATTTTAACACAAGTTGAGTAATATTTCTGCATTGTTGCCTTTATCAAAAACAAAGAAGATAAGAGGAAAATACACCATCATTCAAAACAAGGTGTAAAGTATATTTCCTCTTTGACTTTTTCTCTACTATAGAAGACAGAAGAAAATAAAGGGAATGTCACCTTTGTGCATTGGGTTTTTCCNCTTCATTCATTTTACAATTATTAGTTTATTTTTATCAATATCCTCTGACAAAACAAATTGAATGGTGCACTGCACATACTTTTATCTCGCTTTAATCTTGAATTATTCATTTACCAAAAACATTTGCTAAACAAAATAATAGGTTTATTTAATTATATATTTATTGTTGTAGAAACAATACTCAAAAAGTCATAAATGAAATAATATACACTGTTACTTACTCTATGGCAACTAGGAACACTGTTACAGAACAATTGAGAAAAGAGAAACATCTTTGTTCACCAAAGAGCATAAGAATCAAATTCATTTTCAAATACCTGAATTAAAAAGTTATATATTTGATTATAGCTCAGAAACTATTGGTTTCATAAAAATATATTTTAAATAAAAAATTTGTATCTTTAATAACACTAAGACTTTACACTGATAAGATATTTCATACCTCAAATAGTTGTGGAGAAATTATAAAAATGGGAAAATTTCTCTCATGTAAATTACCCCGAAAATAATTTTCTTGAGTAAATGAGAGTTGCCATCTTGTTTGTAATTATGAACCTTGTCTGGGTAAAACATTTAATCAAACTCGTTACAGTAAATTTCAAGTAAATCAACTTTTTTCTCTTTTTGCTCTTCAGTAAACTAGCCATAAATTTAGGTTTGGGCATATAATTCTATAAACCCCTCAGTTTGGGGAAGAGACACCTTATGAACACCCCAGATATTCAGTTTTAGAGCCCAATCTGTAAAAAGTTTCAGCTCTAACCCTTGGTACAGACAGACGACATCGCAAAAACCAAATTTTTTTGTTTCAGGGGGTCATAAAATGTCTGACATTTATCAAAATCTTGAATTCTAATTTTTTGACAATCAAAATACTTTCTCTTTGAGGTGTTGAGATAACATAAAAGATACCTGAAACAACTTTTTTCTTAGAAACATTTATAAGCCAGAATTTATTATTATTGAAAGATTTTTTTTTTTAATTATGTTACTTCAACTATTGAGAACAAAGTTTTATTTTGTTAAATAAGTGAAAATAAAAACAAATCTTGAACTCTCTCGATATTTTTAATAAAAATTTCAATTAGATATAATTCTATGGAATTAATAATGAGATGCAAATATTACTTTTAAAAAATGCAGCTTAGTCCTCAACATAATGTTTCATGCTTGCAAATACAGAATTAGTTCTCTTTAGCGTGTTTTAAGCCAAAGTATTTGCCTCCACAAGAGTCCTTTTGGGATGTTTGCGATGTTTTTGTTTCCCACCAGACTCACCCTGCCGACGGTGTTGCTCTAAATAATTGACAGCATCAGCGAGAACTTTTCGACTTTTGGGTTCATTGCCTCGATTTCGGTGTTTGTTACCGTGTTTTTTGTGGCCGTTCATTGGCCTGTCGATAACAATACCCACCTGTCCTTGAGAATAATTTCTGGTGTCTGTTTTGTGTGAAACTTTGGTGCTTGCTGTTACTCCCAATACATTATTGTGCGCTTTAATCTTGAGCTTTCGGCTTGCCAGGCTTGTTTGGGTTTGACTCTCTTCAGCGGTAAGTTTGTGAATCATTTTTGTCTTGTTTTTTGAACGTACTTTTAGGAAATTATTTATATTTTTGTTAGTGTGAGCTAATATTGAACTACTTTCTTTCCATTTGGTACGTTCAGTTCCTTGGTTGAATGATGATGCTTCGGATGAAATGAACATTTCACTTTGGTCCATAACATTTAAGAGTGGAATTATGTTCTCATTCTTTTCAAAGGTTTGTATACCTGCTAGATTTTCATCACACTCTGAAATCCGGGATAAGGGACGCGAGCCACGGTTAGATTTGTCCTTTTTCTTTGTCTTAACTCTAGGATTTTTCGGTGTTGTTTTGTTAAAATGGGGTCCATATATTGTTTTCTCAGCCTTTGTTTTTATTGGAATGCTTCTGTTGTGGTTGGTTTCTTCCGGCTCGGTTTTGCGTGGTGGAGTTTTGTCAAACTGTAAGAATTGGTCTGTTTCGATACTGTCTGGCTTCACATTTTGTTGGTTTATTTGAAGTCCAGATACTTCCGATTCATTTTTTTGTGGTGACCCTAGTATTTTAGACATAGCTAAAGTATCACTCCGCTCATTTTCTATCTTATCTGTTAGAAATGTCGACACGTTATAAGCTGTCACCGCCTTACTTGCGTTGGCTATGGCAAAAGGTTCATTTTGTGTCGGAAACTGTTTCAAGAAACCAGCTGTTTCTACATTACTATATGGCTTGCCTACTGCGATACTAGGCGTTGAATCGAGTATCGATTTTTCCTGGCTTTTAATGGTGTGCCGCAAGGCGCCATCTTTGAATAAATTATTTACATTTTGGTTAGTGTCTGCTAATATTGAACTACTTTCTTTCCATTTGGTACTTTCTGTTCCTTGGTTGAATGATGATGCTTCGGATGAAAGGAACATTTCAATTTGGTCCATAGCATTTACAAGTTGAATTGTGTTCTCGCTTTTTTCAAAGGTTTGTATACCTGCTAGATCTTTATCAAACTCAGAAATATGGGATAAGGGACGCGAATCATTTTTAGGTTTTTTCTTTGTCTTAACCCTAGGTTTTTTTGGTGTTTTGCTAAAATGGGGTCCAGATATTTTTTTCTCGGCCTTTGTTTCTTTCGGAATGCTTGTGCTGTGATTGTTTTTTCTCGGTCCGATTCTGCTTTGTGGAGTTTTGTCTAACTGTAAGAATTGATCTTTTCCGATACTGTCTGGCTTCACATTTTGTTTGTTTATTTGAAGTCCAAATACCTCTGATTCTTTTTCCTCGTTTGATACTTTATCTGTTAGAAATGTCGACACGTTATAAGCTGTCAGCGCCTTACTTTCGTTGGCTATGGCAAAAGGTTCATTTTGCGTAGGAAACCGAGCGGTTTCCATATTACTATATGGCTTGTCTACCGCAATATTTGGCGTTGAACCAAGCATCGATTTCTCCTGACTCTTAATGGTGTGTCGCAAGGCGCCATCTTTAAGGATCTTTTTCTTTGTTCTTTTAATAAAAGTCTTCAGAACTGATTGCTTTTTCTTTTTAAGTGTGTCACTTTGTTTAACTTGAGAAATGAGTGAATCTGGTTGATTGGGCTGTTTATAATCTGCCGCGACGTCTTGCAACATATTACTGGAGATTTTGCTTGCGCTTGTATTTAGATAATTATTTAATGTATCTACCTCAGTTTTGCTGATGATTCCAAGGGCTCCGGTCTCTCTTACTGACCCCTTAACAGACGCCCGTGGCTGTGTGTACGAATTAACTTTTCCCTCGATTGTTCTATCTATGCCCGAAGTTTTGAAAGAGCTAGCATTTTGATTTGTGGGAGATGGGGAAGAGTTTGGAATGTCCGGGTGTTTTTTCGGTCTCGCTGTCTTGTGATTCCTCAGGATGGTTTTGATTTTTTGAGGTTGCGGCTTAGGGATCACGTTATGGCTGCGAGGAGTTGTGTTTTTATGAGAACCGGAAGGTTTCGGGGCATGGTGGTCTTGTTCTCCCAGGAAATTGTTCGTGATCAGTTGTTGGATTAGTTGCGAGGATTGGATGGATCTGAAGATAGAGTCTACGGTAGATTTCCTTTCGGATGTTATCTGTTGAAGAAAAAAAAGTATTCCCTGTTTGGAGAAGATTTGATACTCATGCCATTGGTCGTGTAGTTTAAGGCATCAAGTTTTCAATAAACATGATTGCGGGTGAGGGGGTAGAGGTTCGATTCTCGATCAGGGGCAAAAGGTGTGATTTTTTTTGTTGACCTCCTGGCGATACTAATGTAGATGCACCTTTTAGTGTCCTCCTGGATAAACCATTAAATAACCATTGTGTTAAAATATATTTTCTAAGACAAGTTCATTTGACCATAAACCAAAATATGCCAGGAAGTGGAAAAAACTGGGAATGGTCTCTTACTAAACAAAAACTTAAATTTTTTTTAAATTGAAAAATGACACCTGAACATGGGAATCGAACCTGGGACTTTTGGCATGATACACCAATGCTCTTATCGCTGAGCTATCCAGGATTCGTCCCGTGCTCAGGGTCATTCTGGTAATTCTTTTCTCATATTTTAAGACAGAGTTTGTTTTGGACGTGAGGTTCGATTCCCATGTTTAGGTGTCACTTTTCAATTTAAGGAATATATTTAGATGCAGCTATAACCACAATTAACAATAATAATAGCTTGCCAATTAAATCCATCAAAAACTTAAAAGGTTTATTATCACTCCCCTTTTTTTAAAACAAATCCAAATTTTAAATCATTTAAATTGTCTAGCTACCAATGTCTGTCATAAAATGTAAAGATATTTCTGAATTAAATTCTTAATCAATTACCAAATTTTCATTGTCATATCGTCCATTTTATTTTATTATTTTCTATTCAGTCCAAAGTTAGTTAATGTTAAATATGTAATGGTTATAAAAAATTAATAAGACTAAGTATAAAATCCAACAAAAAAAACTTCCAATAAAGTATTTGATTATTTAACTGCAGTAAATTTATAACTCCCGACAGTAATAATTGTTGATATAGTCTTACCGGAGCATTGCGGGAAGTCCTCCTGGAAATGCGGCGCTGTTCCTTCACCAGGTCTGTAATGTTGGGATTTCTGCTACAGTTAGCTACTACTTCCTAGTAGCATGTATTTACATTCTTACACGCTAACTGACATTTCATGAAATGCTTGACTCTGGCTTTCCTTAGTTGAAACTATGTTGCAGCTTTGTTTCTGAACTTTTTACTCTGATTGTACTAGTTCATGACTTCTATGTACCATTAGATATACCATCTGGCCTTGTGGTTTAGTGGTCAGTCCACCTGGTTATGAACTGATGGGGTCGTGGGTTCAATTCCTGGCTGGTACCTTGGGTATTTTTCTCCTAAGAGTAGTTGGTATATTAGGCTTAAGTTAGGTTTAAGACTCCTGCTGACTATACTCCTCCATACTCGCTATCATCTCATTGTGAGTACGTTTAGACAACCTCCATAGGTGTACCCTGGGAAGCGCTCTGTGCCACCTGAGCGACAATTAATCTAGATACAGGTGACCGAATTAGACGTCATGTCCCTCCCGATAAGTAATGCCATACGTTAACTAAAGAATAGACTCACCGCAACATTTCATAGACCTAATTTGTTGACTTGACCAATACTTTACACGGTTTTAAAAAAAAAGCTATTAGGTATATTATGTGTCATTTAAATAGCAACTAACTTATCCAGCTTCCTTGATTTTAAGTTGCCATTAAATCGACTATCTCTGTGCAATATATGAAGTATGTCCTTCTATTTCTATATAACAGTGAAAATAGTGATTAAAGTGGGCTTAGTCAAAGAATGAAAATGAAATATCTAAGAAGTTTTTTGACAACACTTTTTTTTTAGATTTTGTTTTACCATAAACATTGATAAAAAAATCTTCCCTAAGAAGTACCTATTTTTCCACCCCCCATGTAAGAAAGCTTAAGAAAAAAAAAAAATAGAAAACACCACCCACAACAACAAAAAACCATATATAATTCAAGGATGACCCCATATATTTCATTTGATCATTAAATTCCTGGGAAAACAAAGGTAACTGGATATTTATCAATCAAATGATGAGATTTAATAGGGGTTTGGGGGGTCAAGGGGGGGGGGTAACAATACAAATTGTATTGTCATTTGTATTTTCCTCACCTGTTTATGTTTACACTGGCGGACAACTCCACGCATGAACATTCTAAACTCACTTTGTTCTGGTGCTTATGAATTTCTGCTCAAGCTATGAAACTTAAACTATAGTACATGTACCACAAGGAGTACAGGGAAGGTTTTCACGGAATATGTATTATACCACCGAGTTTTATTAATCATTAAATAGTTATTAATAAAAGTGAGTGCACTAAACAAATTAGCACATATTTTAACGATATGTTTACAAGGTTTTTTCCCCCTTCTGTCGTGTTTTTTTAGCGTAAATGTAATATTAAATTTGGACCAACCATTATATAGCACGATACTTTTTATTGAAGATACCAGTTATTTTTTTCGTTAGTTTTTTTTATTACGAAAAGATAAAAGGGGTACATTGGTTTGGCAATGGACCCAAAAAAGGGTATGCGCCTGGAGATAGTTTGAAAAACATTTTGCTCAACTACTATCTTAGCGCCATAAGTATTTTGCGGATAATTTGAAACGACACCACAATACACCATACAATGCTTGTACCCGGAAGCCCCTTTAGTAAATATGTAAGCGTATAACCTAAAAGGGTAGTAAGAGGTGGTGCTAAAATATATATCTTTTAGTTCTGGTAAAATAACATAATTTTACCCGCTTTTAATTGTTCGGAATTTTTTTTTTAAATTGATCGGTGTAATCTATGTTTTTATTTTCTTACCAGAATAGTTTTTGTTTTCAAGATCTGTGGAACTTGTAAGCTGTAAGCAGAAAATTAAATTAATCAGTTATGATTGTATATATAATTATGAGTTTATTTTATTAATAACAAATAATGTTTCATCCTTAAAAAGGTTGGAATAAGGAAAAACATTTTCTTTTAAAACAAAATAAATTTTTAATGTCTGTATTATATCATAAATATGGATTCATACATCCGTGGGGGTAAAAGGCAGGCTCTCTTTGAGTAGTGCAGCTATTCCCAAACTCGTAACAACGCATTAGGTTATTGAAAAGTTGTATTATAGAAAACATTAGTTACTTGGGAAAATAAAGTTTAACACGAGATAGACCAGACCTATAAGCATTTATTTCAGCCCAAATTTTGATATTTTATATTGTATTTTGGTTAAGGACGATAAAAAAAATCATTGTAAAGTAAATGCAACAAAATATTTCTCTCGGATGCGTCAAGATTTCACTCACTAGTTTTCGCCTCTTAAGTTCCTGTTTGATTCTTTCCAACAAATCGTCATCTGTATCATCTTCTTTAGGCAGGAATCGTCTTAATATCTGGAAATAGTTTTTACATTGGGGAAATTGTCTTTTATACTGCACACTCACACACAGACACACACACACTACTTAATACATTAATGCACAACCAGTTCTCAACTAATTTGGACCAGATTTTGGATGACTGTAAAGGGCACCGAGAGAAAAGTCAAAATGTACTGTATGATGATCATAAATTCGTCCTATTGTGGTTGGAAACAAAATTTTCAAAAATTGTTTCTCAGTAAACTACTCTTAGTTACATTTTATTAGGTGGTGACCTCGCGGTCTAGGGGTAAGGTGTCAGACTTCTGTGATCGAGATCCGGGGTTCAGTCCTCGGTCCCGGCACAGATTTATCTGATTGACAAACCCTTCCTTCACCTCTGACAAGACGTGTATTTATCACAACTTGTGAATGTGAGGAATGCCAGGCCTCCACCGTGGTTCGGATCCCACGTCAAACTGTAGGTCCTCCATTTCATCTCACAATCACCTTGCACATTATCGTAAGTGCGTATAACCCGAACGGGTAGTAAGACGTGGTGCTAATAATAATATTAATAATAGATTTTATTATTTAGAACAAGCATACTCATATGATAATTATATGAGATTATCTTCAGATATAAGTGTTGAAGCAATTTTTTTTAAAATCTGTATCCTATTCTTATTTAAAATGTGAAATACTCCTGTGAGTACTCATTGTAATCAATATCACTAGAACTGTTTCTGAAAAATTTTAAAAATCAGTTATCGGTATTTAATTTCCTACTAGTCACTACTTATGTCATATGTGAAGATAAAGAAATTAATATATTTATGTATGCTTAACACACAGAATTTTCACTAAATCATTGGTATGAGATTAGAATGGAACAGGGGAAACTCGGGAATGTCTGAAATTTTGTAACTGGCCAGAGAAAAATGTTTGTTCGGCTATGGAAGAAAAATATTCTTTATTTTATCTCATTCAAATACCTGTTTTAGTTAAGTTTGTGTTTATTTCTTGGTATATTTAAAAAGTAATCATTTATATAATCGGATTTGTTTATTTTGTTTTTATTTTCATAGAATCATCGACACACACATCTAATATGTCACGGAAGGTCATGGTTCTAATCCCAGTCGAGTTTACTTGGAGCGGTTTTTTACTAAAAATTGTTTCACATGTTCTCTCCATGCAAATTTGGATACACTTCCTCTAAAATTCTACCTTGTCTCGATCCCACTGGCATAATTAATATATATGTATAACCCGAACTGATGCTAAGACACGATGAAAAAATAATCTTTATCAAAGAAAATGGTTTTTGGATCAGGGAAAAGTAAGGTGTTTTTTTTCTTAGATTTTGTGGCCACCCTGTCTAGACAAAAAAAAACATTAATAATTTTGTTATTATGAGAGAACATGTGTGATGTGTTTTTAGGTACTTTCTGTTTATTTTAGCTTGACCGGTTACACAACGACCATCTTAAGGGCGCCACCTCAGTAAGCAAGAAATTTCAAGCGCATACGTTCAGCTTTAAAGCAATATTTAATTATTCTATGACGCGTTATCTCAAAATATGGTTCACACCAAATTAAAGTCGAAACGTTCCAACAGGTTTCTTTTTCCTTATAAGACCTATAGTTTTGAGTTTTATTAAT
This sequence comes from Timema poppense, assembly GCA_902141375.1. Classification (NCBI taxonomy): domain Eukaryota; kingdom Metazoa; phylum Arthropoda; class Insecta; order Phasmatodea; family Timematidae; genus Timema; species Timema poppense. Next base: position 16,947 of record CABFOV010002449.1, read on the forward strand.
AGAAACAAATATTTGAAAATGTGACATTAGCTCATTTTCAACGACTTTTTAACTGTATTCACGGAGCTATGAAATGAGGCTTGATGAAAAAGGGCTCTAGATTTAGCCTTCTTTACCTTGAGATAAGAGATTTTGTAATTTTAATTCCATAGAGGGTGATTGTAGTTGAAGGGCAAAAGGGATTATAAGCTTAGACAGATTATAGCCGTACCGTAAAACCAACATACCATTGTATTTATGCCATGTGATTTATACTTTCTCGCTGACCGAGGCGACCACCTTAAAAGTTACACCATAACACAAGGGTCGGCAACTCTATTGGGCCCCAATCGACTTTTGCACTTATCAAAGGTCCCGCGATCATCCTTTGTTTTCCCACTCTACTTACCNTCCTTTTTTTTCCCCCGCTACTCCCCCCCCCCCCCCCTTATACATCATGTATTTATTCCTAAAATTCAATATTTCCTCCAAAACTTATATTCTTTTGTCTATATAAAATAAATAAAATGTACTCTGTTTATCCTGAACGGTAGCAATAGTCTTACCTTGATGGATTACATTATGGACCTATCTTATAAGCTGTACCATAGTGGAATAAAGCAAGGTAAGCTTGCCTTTTTTGTGACAATGTGGTTTCCTTAAGCGATCAACCTATTGCCGACCCCTGCCATAGTGAAAGGTAAGCTCGCTACCTTACAAAGCGAATGAAGGTTACAATCAAAACAGCACATGGCTTGGAGTAGTACTTGGAGTGAAATATTGGCCACTTTCGGTGACCGACCACTTAAGAGTTAAAATTAAACCTCAAAAGACGCTCAATTTTATTCATGTTAATTTAACCTTGTCCAAAACGTTAACGTTGTTCAAGATTTTGTTAGCTTGCTCTTCTTCACTTTGTCCGGTGGCTGTCGAATGAGAGCGAACCACCGAGTTAGGAATTGCAGCGCCTTCTAGGAACAATATCTTTTTGTGGGAGTGGCCGTCGTCGTTCAAAGGAAAGGTTTTTTGTCTCGGTTGACTCTCGAGTTGACTTGGGGGTTTATGGTACTCCTACAGTTAAAAAAAACAACTTTTTTTATAACAATTTTTTTTATGTGTATTTATACAAATGTCTGAATCTTTCTCAATAACAAGAATAATCGACTCAAACGGTTTTTTTAAAACGGTTTCCCACATTCCCTCTCCATGAATGTAGGTATATTTCCTCTACCACCATACTCATCCCCTAACAATTAATGCAAATTTGTGGAGAGATCAGGTAAGCTCCTATACATTTAAGGACTGCGATTCAATTTTTAAAACTGCAAACTTTAGCGACCTGCTTAGTTTAAATTGAGGATTTAAAAAAATATATTTTACTATTTATTTTATCACTAGATTAAGTACCCCGGCAACTCCCTTCCTTACTTCTAACAAAGAAATGAAAATCTCTAAATTTTATTTCTTCCACCCCAGACTTAATAAATTAAAAAAAAAACCTAATCAAATTTAAAATACTAGCTTTTAGATTAAAATGTTCGTGCTTCATGGCCTACTAATTTTTTTAATTCCAGACCTCTTTGTACAGTTTATTTCTTATGTGGGGTGTGTGAAGGGTGTACAATCACAACAGGTATTAAAACTAACACTGTGTGGAAAAAAACATTTTTGACGTATTTTGACAAAACGTGTTTTTATATATAAAAAAAGTCCATATGAACGGCTTCTAATAGATTTAGTGCAACTACAGCCTTTTTCTGACTCTCCGCCTGCCTTTCACTGTGTTTCTATCTGATTCTGCTCCTTTCATTACATTGTGAACATGAAAATGTTAAGCGATAAACGGAATGTTAAATATCAAATTCATATTTTATTTTATCTGGTGGATTTTACTTTTACTTTAAGAAATGAATGCTCGATCTGTACGATCCATAAGATTCTTTAACCTCAATCGTTTTAAAAATCTCGATCTGAGTTACGAATCGATTCTTTATCTGGCGATTTCAAGATCTAATAAAAAAAAAAGTATATAAATATTTTTTCTAACTAGGAAAATTTCGAAACTAACGTAGGCAACGTTGGACCACACTTTATATACTGCATAATACAGCCACAAGATGTACCAAATCCTGTATAATGTGAGGACAATAATTGAATGATGGCCTAATTAAAGATAATAATATTATTTATATCATAATATATTATTTTTAACAATTTGACCGTTATCGTTTGATTAAATTTAGTATAATCTGAAAATATACACTTAATATATCTGCTTTTTTTCCCCCGAAAAATATTTACTTATTTATTTCTTTAATTTAATCAAATCAACTTTTAAAAAATGTCTGATCCTTCTGAGATAGGTTTGCTACAGTAGATTATTATTTTTCTCAATCGATTAAAGACCTCTTGATCTTATTTGTCATTCTAGCGAATCGATTCAAGGGCTATTAATTGAGTATACCTGACTTACAGCAGCCCCATGGCTTCTTTGGTGCTGACTGGCAGCTCACAGCTAAAAGCTTTGAAAAGCTACCAGACAAAATTATGTATCCCTACGCCGAACCATATGATCTGCAAAAACATGTGTTTAGCAGCTGTCACTTCTGAGTGTTAAAATTTAGATATATACCTAAATGTTGATTGTCAGAAGTCAGCTGTGAGCTGTCAGTCAGCACCAAAGAAGCCACGGGGCTACTGTACTACTCACGAGTAATGGTAAAGAGGTAATTGATAGTTCAGATTCATCTTCTTCTTTGACGTTATCCAATACAAATTTAGTCTCGTAGCCGCGTGGTCCAACGGCCATATCTTGGTACATTGCTCCACTCTTTCACAAGGTACACAACCATTTTCCATAACAACCCCAAAACTGGCTTTGACAAAGCATAGTTCCATAAAATGCACAACGCAAGTCACGTTATGTACCTACTAAAATAATTATGGGAATTATAATGGTAAATTACCTGAGCGCAGTAAATATTAGGAAAAGGAATTACTCACAGAGCTGTGGATTTTTGTTACTATCATAGTTTTATTTTGATATCCTTATTTTAAACACACAGCTTCCTCAAGCGAGGGTAAACATGGTAAAACTATTAAAATAAGTAATGGCATTACAAATAATGTTTTTTTGAGCAGTATTAAAGGATTCCATCATTTTCGCGGGAAGGGGGATCTCCAGATCAAACAACTAAGATTCTGAAATGAGCCAGTACCAACTAAACTTTAGAATGTCCTCCAAATTATGTTAAAACACTTTTAAGTAACCCGCATCAAGGGTTTAAATATTAAACTCAATCCGAGAATATAAAGGTAATTTGAATGAGTCTCGCCCCACGATGGTTTGCTCGCGATGAAGAGGTTGGGATTGGGTACGATTTTCTCTAAAGGGTTTCCCATTGTCTACCTACAAATACGCGGGTACATTTTCTTTCAAATCTACCTTCTTCATTCCTTTACCATTAAAATTATTAATATATGTGTATAGAAGTAATAACTATTAAGACGAAGATTAAATATAAATCTTAATGAAACTGATATTTTCCTCCTTCGACATAAGGGCAGTAATTTTGCAGTGTTTATAATACACTCTTTTCTTTGTCAAAAGATATTAAATTATTATCCATTACAGTATAAATATAAAGTTTAATTTTATTGGCATAGTGATATAAACAGTCATCGAATATATGTCGAGGGTGTCCTGAAATGTAATGACAACTTTTTCTCTTAGTTTAAAATGTTTCTTATTTAATGCCGTTATGCTCATAACAGATAGTACTCAACAACTGTTGATGTCTCCATTTGAAGAAATATATAAACCATAGTGTATGCTTCTGTTGGAGCCATATTTTATTTATTTTGGCGAAAAATAAAAAGTTTACTATAAATCTGCAAAACCACTCCCTTGAGTAATTGGGTAAAGTAAATGCCCACTTTTAATTAGGTTATGGAAGCTGTTGAAATATTACCTAAACAAATATCTAACTACAATTTTAAATATTTAAAAATCAAGAAATTTGTTCATGATTTGATTATATAATTTTGAACATTTAATTTTTACATGGTCACAATCGTAACCTAGCAATGTGAGAGCTAACAATACCAATTCATATTTAGAGTGTTTTTTTTAAAGCACCGTTTCCCCGGTTAAATGCATCGAGCTATTTTTTTATTCCAATCCAAGCCGTGAAACAAAGATAAGTTAATTGCCCAAATAGAGAAGTTGCGAAGAGATGGTTCAAGGTATTTTTGAATTTTTCTAACAGTTAAACAAATTACTAAAGTTCCCGTTCATCCACTTCACAAATGTGTTTTGATAAGGGATGTCAAATCACTTGCAAAATGTATGAATATGACAATAGTTGGTTTGACATACTTGCCTCATAGAGAGACAATAGGTTTCAAGTATTAATGGAACACATATTTAATGAAAATTGTATTAATTATGTAAATGTTTATATTAAAGTGATCAATAAGTATACACCAAAAACCAACCTAATATTAAATTAAACATAATTCTAAGACACATGAGACATGAACAATATTATTTACAGCATGTCCTATTGAAACGTATTAGCAATAAAATCCACATATAGATAGATATAATGTTTTAATTATCTACTTCTTGTATCGCCGCAAACATCGAAAAGTGTACAGCAGTGAATGCAGTGAGACAGGTAAGATAAATTAGTTCTAATATTATATCCGCATGTTTAACAAGATAAGCACTCTTGCAACGTGACTGAAATACTCGATTCTTATGAAGGGAAATATGAGAGAAAAAGCTACGCTACTATAGTGCATGAGTTGGGCGATATATCACTTTGATTTTTTCACCTATACCATTTGATCACTGATACTCCAAGTTACTCGATCTCAAAAGTATCGGTGATTGAGATATCAGTGATCGGAGATACTCGCAATACTCGAGCTACGGGGCAAGTATTGCTTCTTTTTCTAGACACTCTAATAAATACTCGCTTCACGGCCTTGGTTTTTTTTTTATTTTTTACCAACTAATTGAGAATCGACCTTATTGACTGGCATGTTTTACGTGTTATTTCTATTTAAAACACTTGATCTCTTAGAGCTCATTTATCAAAATAGTATAAGATTGCTACGTAAAAATGACTTTGTTGTTAAGAGCAAAATTCAAAAGCAAGCTTACTAAGCAAATCACATTTCGGATTCTTTTTAAAAGTAGGCTACGAAAAAAAATCACATAACACAAATTGCATAACATTTCATTATAAAATACTAAATAACATATTTTATTTCTCTATTTTTCAATTGTATTAAACTTCTTAAAACGCATACTTTTGTATTGACTGTACATTAGTCAGGCAACACGAAACCCGGAGATTAGGTAGCTGTATGTCAATAATGTCAATGTCAGTGCCGACAGAAAGAGCTTATGTTAAGTTAAGTCTTTAAGTATCGAATTCCATTGAAAGCCGCCAAACTTCCAAGTAATTAGTTCTCCTTTCAAGTTCCAACCGACAACCGAATGTCATGGGATTATTCGAGTAAATACCGAGTACTCAGAAATACTCGATACTCGATTGTACGCGCCTACTCGGACAGCAGCTAAATACTAACAGTGAAAAATCACTGGTATAAATCACTGATATTTTAAAATCACAGTTACTGTATTCACTGATATTGTAAAATCACTGTTTTCCCATCTCTAGTTTTTATAGGTTCATTCTAGTTAATAGTTTGCGAACTACATAATTAGAGATGAGCAGAACAGTTAAATGCTGGAAATGATTCAAACTTAAAAGTGAATCAGTTCCTTAAATGAGTAGTTCACTAAGTTAGTTAAAACATAGTGCATAACAGTTCCAGTTTGGGATTAGTTCAAAGGGATACAGTTCACAGAAATGAATAGTTCATTCTAGTTAATAGTTTGCGAACTACATAATTAGAGATGAGCAGAACAGTTAAATGCTGGAAATGATTCACACTTCAAAGTGAATCAGTTCCTTAAATGAGTAGTTCACTAAGTTTGTTAAAATATAGTGCATAAGAGTTCCAGTTTGGGATTAGTTCAAAGGGATACAGTTCACAGAAATGAATAGTTCATTCTAGTTAATAGTTTGCGAACTACATAATTAGAGATGAGCAGAACAGTTAAAAGTTATTTTTTTAGCAGCAAATCTTTTTAACTGTAGATTAAGTTTACCCAGATTTGCGTGGAAAACCATTCATGAAAAGAACAACCCTCTTTATGTCATCAGTAGTCTAGTCTAGAAGAGTGACGCCTAAGACCATGCGGGCAACGAAGCAGGCTCCTAAGTCGTTTTGTTTAGTGAAATTAAGCTATTTAGTTTAAAAGTCTGTTAAAAACATATTCAAGTTGGTCAGAACGGGTGAAATTAATTTAGTTCAATGTAATGAGTAGTTCTTTTGTCTAGTTCAATAGTTCGCGAAACACATAATCCCATGATGGGAACAGTTAAAAGTGTTTTAATCTATCATTGAAATGGGTACTTCATTTATCTCGCTACATAATACATTTTAATTTTAAACTTAATGTATTAAAAACAAAAAAATGTAAAATCGATTTTAAAATACCTTTAAATAGCATATTAAAAGAAATGAAAATTTTCAAATACTATTTAATTTGAATAATATTGCCTCATTTTATCAATCAAAAGCAACTATTTAAGATTAGATCTTATCACGACAAATTTTCACTATTTTAAAGGTACCACAAATAGGGCTATCAGAGCCATCTGTGAATCAATAAATGTACTGTTTGGTACACTTTTGGAATAACATTACAGACAGAGCCATCTGTGATAAACTTAATGTACTATTTGGACAACGCTTAATACATTTAAAAAATACCTCCTGGTCTCCTCTAGTCTCCTAATACTTCAGAACGAAATTTCACTATTTTAGAGGCTCGTGACCAAAGAAGACTAGCAGAGCCATCTATGAAGTAATAAATGTACTGTTTGAAACATTTTCATGAAAACATTACATACAGAGCCATCTGTGATACAATGAATGTACTGTTTGGACAATGCTTAATACATTTTAAAAACACCTCCTGGTATCCTCTAGTCTCCTAATACTTCAGAACGAAATTTCACTATTTTAGAGGCTCGTGACCAAAGAAGACTAGCAGAGCCATCTATGAAGTAATAAATGTACTGTTTGAAACATTTTCATGAAAACATTACATACAGAGCCATCTGTGATACAATGAATGTACTGTTTGGACAATGCTTAATACATTTTAAAAACACCTCCTGGTATCCTCTAGTCTCCTAATACTTCAGAACGAAATTTCACTATTTTAGAGGCTCGTGACCAAAGAAGACTAGCAGAGCCATCTATGAAGTAATAAATGTACTGTTTGAAACATTTTCATGAAAACATTACATACAGAGCCATCTGTGATACAATGAATGTACTGTTTGGACAATGCTTAATACATTTTAAAAACACCTCCTGGTATCCTCTAGTCTCCTAATACTTCAGAATGAAATTTCACTATTTTAGAGGCTCGTGACCAAAGAAGACTAGCAGAGCCATCTATGAAGTAATAAATGTACTGTTTGAAACATTTTCAGGAAAACATTATATACAGAGCCATCTGTGATATAATGAATGTACTATTTGGACAATGCTTAATACATTTTAAAAACACCTCTATTTTTATTACCATTATATTGGGACGAAAGAAAGTTTAAATTTAAACAAATAAAGGAATTTTGTACATACACACAAAGTCAAATGTTTTAACATTTCCTATTGTATTCGTTAATCAAACTTGAGCAATACAACAATGATCAGTTTATACATATTTGAATTGATACAATAAATATAGTTGAAATATTAGAACATTCTTAATTTAAGCCTATTGTGTTAGCTATACCATTTTTCATTGTTATATAATAATGTACCTATAGTATTTTACTTATTTTTTATTTTATTTTCCAACTATGTTTTCACATTGGCAGATTACACAGTAGCTATGCACAATATTAAATCTAATTAAGTATGATTATATGGTTGAGTTTTTTAAGGAAATATACCTGATTTTGTCAGAGTTTATTTGATTTTATCTTTAGTATCGAAATCAACAAAAATACCCAAGTCACAGAAATCATTAAACTGGTATTATTCGTAGGGGTTTAACCTTTCATTTATTGTTTTTAAAGTTAACTCATGCTTCAACAATAGTTTTAAAGGAACCATTACGCCTTAACTGTTCCATTTTAAGTAATTTCTTTCTTTAAATATCAAAAAGATGGTTTGTTTGTTTGTAAGGGTTATTTATTGTTTGTAAACATATAATTATAAACATGAATAAAAACATGTTTTGATATCAGCCATACTTGATTCCAAACGTTAAAACACGTTGAATCGATTTGAACAAATTTTCTTTATATTAAATAAGTAAAAGTTCCACTTACCTAAGCGATGGATATCTTTCGGCTTTTCTAAAACCATTTAGACACATTACACTAATCCCCGGATATAATTTTTATCGTCTTTACAAAGCGGTAAAAATTGTCTATGATGACCACAATTTACATTACGTCATAGTAAATTTTACTTCAAACCATTAAAATCGTTTAAGGTGATCACAAGTATCCATAGCAAAGAAATTATAGATGTATAGTATTGATAGGTGACCTGGCGGTTTAGGGGTAAGGTGTAAGACTTCTCTGCTGGGGGTGCGGGGTTCAACTCTCGGTCCCGACACAGATCTATCTGATTACCAAACCCCTTCCTTCACCTCTTGACAAGACGTGTATTAATCACAACTTGTGAATGTATGGAATGCCCAGGCCTCCACCGTGGTTCGGATCCCACGTTAAACTGTAGGTCCTCCATTTCATCTCACAATCACCCTATCATTATAGGTGCGTACAACCCAAACGGGTAGTAAGACGTGGTGCTAATAATGATGATGATGATAATAATAATAATAAAACAGATAATGTGCATAAATAGACTCCACTTACAACAGTTCACAGAAAGCTACCAAATAATATTGGCAGATAATAAACATTTTAGTTGAACCTTAATACTACTTTGAAATAGATTTAATAAACAAATGAATTGAAATATAGAGGTCATCATGTGGTCTGCACAACAAGGCCTCTGGACGCTAATCTCAGTTTTCTAGACCGGAGCTGCTACTACTTTATTCAAGTAGCTTCTCATTTGTACTCACAAGCTTGAGTTGACCTCGTTGCAGAACCACTACTTCAAAGATAAATTTTTGGAAACTCCAGATATCAAACTCGGGATTTCTGGGCCTAGATCCAGAAACTAACCACTTTACCTCAGGGGTGACCCTAAAAAAAACATACAGAATTAAAGTGGTTTTGTCTATTCTTGTGCCAAAGAAATATGGAAATAAATAAATTGAGATTTTGTTCGCAACTCATTCAAATGAGATTATTTAGAACCACTTCCCTAACAACTTGAAAAAGTGTTTTATCATCATCATCATCATCATCAAAAACTGTTTCCAGCCTATGGCCGGGTAAGTTTAGTAAAATGGTTCCATCTTCCTCTTTACCTCCACCATTCTTCCTTCTTGATTTGCTTCCATTCTTCTACTCTCATCAGCACACTTGCTGGGTCTCCTTTGAGATCTTTTTCTTACGTACTTCATCTCATAGTTCATTAAAACAGGATGTGCCATCTTTAGGTTAGGGCCGGGAAAATATTAGAAAAACCCACCCCATGACTCATATGGGGACGACAAAGACCTTAATTTAATAGATAAATAAGTACGCACATAGAGGAAAAAGGGAGGAACCTAGGGAAAAAATAAATATCAGAAATAGATTGCCAAAAAACAAAGTATGGATGACCACGGTATAGCAAGCCGCCGGGGTCGGTCAGAGTAAAATAATAGTACACTACCAGGGCTACGATGAAATTTCCATACGTAACCCTGGCGGGCTCCACAGAAAGTTTGTTTAAATGGTATTTATTTTGTTTAAACATCAAATTTGGTACATGAAAGACAGGAAGCACATAAAATTACAGTAAACACCAGCCCCGAAAGGCTCTCGTCACTATCGATCGAAACCAATGTCTGCTCCGGCCCGTTGGCATTCTTTAGTCCATCTGAAGGTCTGTTTAGTGAAAATGTTTACAGGATTGCTGGTAGTTAGAAACGATTATGTTTTCAAATGGCGGTCGTGAGTTTCGTTTCACTCACTAAATTCTGTTTGTTGTTTTGGCAAAGACGTGAAAAAAAAAATTCTAACAAGGCAACAAAACAGATTTAGACTGACCAGAATTGCCGGTTTGTTTTAGATATATTTCTGCCAACAATGAGTCAATAAATACATTATATATCAATAAATGAAAACAATGTTAGTCTGCGGTGAATAAGGAGATAGATATCAACACAATTTACTAACAGGCATTGGACTAGTTAGTAGTAGATTTCGCCAAAAGATGGCAATCATCTAAAGGGAATCTGGGGATCTAAATAAACGGAAAAAACCTTAATTTATTATCAATATCATTGTTGTTCTTGAGAGCCCCAAGGGATTGGGAATAATTATTGTTTCAATTATGTGTTTCTTTATGTATAATGTATGTGAATAGAGATTAAGTGAGATGAATAAATTACTAATGAAAGAAAGATTGCCTTCTGTTGATGTACATTAAAATTTTAGTGCCCATCTAATGTATATAGTTCTAGAATTTATGAATACAATTTAAAGGCCAGTTCACCATATATGTATTACTGTGCCCCATTTAGGGGATCTGAAATTAACAGAAAAAACAATTAATTTAATTCTGATATAACTTATTTTTTAAGAACCCCAAGGGGTTGGGGAAAAGGTATATATATATATATATATTCTACTATGATTTGTTTTTTGTAAAATGTATGTAATTAGATAATAAGAAAGAGAAATAAAATACTAGATAAAGAAAGGCCAGTTTCAATACTTTATTGTTACAAAAATAATAGTAATATGATATTCTGATGGGAAATTATTCTGAAAATTCATGAATATTCATCCAATCTATAAAAATACAAAAATAAGAAATGAGGAATACAAAGTTGACTTTTTTTGGTCGATTATAGATAGTGCCTATACATGAGCCGCCACTGGTCGCGAATCAGAATTTACGTGCTCCACGTTTCGGATGTGAGGAAAGCGAGCGCATGCAGATTCGTATACGAAACCTTGGAAACCTTTTTGATATCGGAGGTCATTTGGGTTCTTTAAAATATATATATATATATATCGACCAAATCAGTTTACGTCAACACTTTTTCAAACCTTTTAAAAACCTTTTAAGAAGTTAAAGGCTAAAAATTAAGTACAATTATTTTAGGAATCCTGGTATTACTGGCTGAACATTATTAATATATTTTTATTTTCCCTAACAACTGATCACAAGTAGTGTTGCCAGATCCGTTTTTCTCAGAGACTTGAAAAAAAGTGGAACTGAGACAAATAGGTCAGGACATAGAAAAAATGCAATAACAATGGTTAAAATTTTTTATTTGAAATAAGACACACTAAACAAAATAACTGAGAAATTTTCTGAGATCAATCTAATATCTACAACTTAAGATCTTAAGACCTACTACTACTTTTACTACAAGATTAAATTATATTAAACAAAATACTCTTAATTTGTATAACAATATACTAATATAAAACATAAAAAACTATAATTCAGTCCTGAAAATTTCAAAAGGCAAGTTCCAATGTAATTTAAATCATTTATTAATATTATTATCACTGCGTCTTACTACCCATTCGGGTTGTACGCACTTATGCTAATGTGTAATGGTAGGGTGATTGTGAGATGAAATGGAGGACCTACAGTTTAACGTGGAATCCGAACCACGGTGGAGGCCTGGCATTCCCCACAATCACAAGATGTCTTGTCAGAGGTGAAGGAAGGGTTTGGTAATCAGATAAATCTGTGCCGGGACCGAGGATTGAACCCCGGCCGCCAGCGCATCTTAAAGAACATCGCTCATTACCACTCAATCCCCCGACCTAGGTTTCATTCTATCGAATTCATCTGGAAGGAGTGTGAAACGTGCAACACAATTCCCTCCCAATTAAAAGTAACTTATGTAGCAGATCAAAATGCCAACTGTCAATATTTTTATTGGCACAGCTTTGTAATTGTCGAGGCTGAAAATGTTTCAAACTGAAGTTGAATCTGATATTATATTTGAAGCTATGTCTAAGTTTTTAAGCTTCTGACCCGCAATATGATATAGCAAACAAACAATATTGTATTAATAAAAATAGACTAATAACTAAATACCATATCATTGTAAAAAATATATTATGTTCATTCATTTTATACGTTTTTATCCATCTTTTCTATACCTTTACCCAAATATTATACAATTACCATATGAGGAATACAAAGTTGACTTTTTTTGGTCGATATATATATATATATATTTTAAAGAACCCAAATGACCTCCGATATCAAAAAAGTTTCCAAGGTTTGGTATATGAAGCTCCATGTGCTCGCTTTCCTCACATCAGCGATACCCGTGGAGCACGTAAATTCTGATTCGCGACCAGTGGCGGCTCGTGTATAGGCACTGCGGAACTGCAGCACCCGCTATTTCCACTTTATATTATCGATAATATTTAATATAATGAGTCCTTTTTTCTTTAATTCTTTATTTATTTTTGTAGTACAATATATATTCCTTAAAGTTTAATGTCAGTACTTCAATAGTCATCCCCCAGTTTATGAAAAATATACAAAAATCGTTGTATGGAACTGTGCACATGTTTTAAGTGTTGTGCACATGCGCACATAGAAGGGGGTGGGAAGGCGGGACTGCCAGGTAGATAGAGCACTGTTGCTCTCGCAGTGCCGGCTCTGGTGTGATGCTGGAAGGAAGTTTTTTTTACTCAGCGTGTGTTGTGATTAAAAACTGTGTATCATATTCTTGACTGTGATAAAGTGTAGAAGAGAGTAGAATTATATTATTATTCTGATTCCAGATATTTCGATTCTTTTATTTACCAGAAAGACTAAATGCGCTTGCAGTACTTCCAATGGAGAAAAATTTCCTCAATTGTCATCCAGAGATCAAGGAGAAAATTATATGAACTTTTTGCACAAATTAAAACAAAAAGAATGGATTTCATTTTTAAATGAATAGATCAAGCTTGAACTGTAACAATTTAAGTTAAAGTAATAAAAAATGATTGTTGGTTTTTTGTTAAGATTTTATCAAGTCCCCGAATAAATTTTATTTTTATACAAGTTTGTTTCCTTTCACACAATTTTAAAACAAAGGCAAAACATTTTCTGGAGCAGCACCCCCACTAATTTTAGCTACGAACCACCACTGTTCGTGACCTTTCTCAGTTATGTTTAGTAATTAATAGAATATAGGGTATTCAAGTGGTCATAAAGAATAATGTGGGTCAAAACATAAAAAATGGTTAGAAATCACCTTCTAGTGTATAATATAATGTACAATAGACTTAAGACCATATGAATACACAGTGTGAAGTCTTGGCTTTACAATTCTAGTACTTCAAAGTTTATTCACAAAGCATTCTCAGCCGTGTTTATTCCTTGATAATGTGTCATTTTTACACTTTATAATACAAAGAAGTCCTTTATATGAAGTGGAGAGCCTTACTACCCACTCTTGTTCTTTACAGAAGATGTCACCACTTTCAATGTTTTTAAAACTGTGACAGAAAAACAATCCCAGCTTTATGGCCGAACTGTTTCTTCATCCATTTGATATGTCAGCGAAATTCATTCTTGAGTATCACACCCATTCCTTCTATTTCGATGCTTTCGATGCAATATTTCCTATTTGTCCTGGAACAAGGAACACACAGCTTGTTAAAACCGACCATAACAAGATTTATACAATAATGTAATACCAGTATTGAATGGGGACGCGTGAGAACCACTTTTACAATTTGAGGCGATAATGAGAAGAATAGAGTGAAAGAATATGAGTACAGGGAGTACGTGAGATAGTAGAGGAAGCAAGACTGAGATGGTAGGCCATGTAATGAGGATGTTGGAGTACATGAGATAGTAGAGGAAGCAAGGCTTAGCTGGTATGGGCATGTAATGAGGATGTTGGAGTACATGAGATAGCAGAGGAACCAAGACTGAGATGGTATGGACATGTAATGAGAATGGAAAAAGAGGATGCTGAAGAGAATGTTGGAAATGAAGTATGTATGAAAAGGACCGCAAAGGAAGTCAAGAAAGAGATGGGAGGATCAGATAAAAGAAAGTGTTCGAGTGAGAGAAGAATGGAGGAAATTAAATGAGGTAGAGTAGTGGAAGAATAAAGGAAGATGGAGGCATTTTATTAAACTCGCCCGGCCACAGGTTGGAAACAGATGATAATGATGGTGATGATTGAGACAAGAATATAAAACATTATCGACACACGAGAAAACTTCCTTTGAAATTGAAAAAAATTAAGTTATGTTTGTTAAAGTAAATATATAGTTTATAGAGTTCCTTTCAAAATTTGGACTGGTGCTTGCTTTTGATTACCTTAAAACTAGGGGTGCGCAAAGTCGAATTGAATAACGTTATCTATTCCTGAAGCCGAATCCAAGTTCTAATATTTAAAAAATTGTTTAGTGACGGATAAAAATATTTCTCTTGGTATAATTATGTAAATCCAGGTTTCAAATATAATTTACAAAATTCTATATTCCAAACATAATTAATATAGTGTATACAAATGTGTTCCATAAGAAACTAGACTGATTTAAGTAGCTTTATCAGGTAATATTGAGCATATTTCCATGTTTTTATGCAATATGGCATATTTTCAGGTTTTTCAATACCATTAAGGCATTTTTGTTGTTGTTAATTTGAGCAATTATTTTGCAAATTTTGTTATTTTCAATATAGGGGACATTTGTGTATAATTTTCTCTAAAAACAAGAAGCAAGACCAGGGTTCCTACGCGTCCTGGAAAACTTGGAATTTTAAAATATTTCTTCCAGGCCTGGAAATGTTATGGAATTTCTAATTTTTCCAATCTTTTCCTGGAACTTTCTAGGTTGTCCCGGAAAATGCTTTGCCCATTTTTTTAAAACAGAGTCCTATACAATACATATTCACACAATTATGTCAATAAAAATCAATAAACGACAGAAATTAAGTTATTTATTTTGTGTAAAAGAGGGCCATCCAGTTTGCAATGGACCAGAGCGCACTGAATACAATAAGCAGCCCTAGAGATCTGGCGTTCAGAAATGCCCAATTATTTAAGACGTTTATTAATTTAAAATTATGACAACTACCAACATCAAAACTTCATAATCTTAAAAAATTGCACAGAATAGTAATATTTTCATTACGACACCTTAACTCGGTCGGTAGCATGTCTGTCTACTTAGCTAAGCACCCCGAGTTTGATTCCTGAAATGGCCGAAAAAAATATCATTGGTGAAATGTGGGTTTACCCTTTCACAATGATAGATTAATGGCCAGAGGACTGGGTGTTGTGCCTGTCCTAGTCTTAATATAGATTATAAGGCGCAACCTTAAACCCATATTTTCATCAATGATAAATTTTCGACCACACCGGGAATCAAATCCAGGACCCTTAGCACGGTAGGCCGACACACTTCTGAATGAGCTAAGGATACACATGTACTAATTATACCAATAATTTGGAAACAAGAAGGTTAAATTTAGAGGAAGTGTACCCACAAATGAGGGAAAGTGGAAAAATTATTTAGGAAAAACCACCTTAAGCACACCCAACGAGGATTCAAACTCCAATCTCTTTGACATCAACAGTCCAACCTATTGTGAGAGTGACGCCTTAAACCACTTGGCCACCCAAGCAGGCTCCTTATAGTATCTTTACCAACAGTCGGATATGGTCCTTCTAATGAAAATCGGGTGACCTGGTGGTCTAAGGGTAAGGTGTTAAGACTTCTGTGCTGGGAGGTCCGGGGTTCAATCCTCGGTTCCGGCACAGATTTATCTGATTAACAAACCCTTCCTTCACCTCTGACAAGACATCTTGTGAATGTGAGGAATGCCAATGTGGTTCGGATCCCACGTTAAACTGTAAGTCCTTCATTTCATCTCATAATCACCCTACCATTAGCATAAGTGCGTACAACTCGAACGGGTAGTAATAATAATCTAATGAAAATTGGTCCGTACACACCTGCACTCATGCCCGCACTTGACCGAGCGGCATTTAGTACAGGGGAAGTGACATCCTTGACAAGCTTCCTCCAAACAGTCGCACAAATCCTTGCCGTAGGCGGACAAATACCCGTGTTCGTCATGGACGGATGATATAAACCTTTTCCTGAAACACAAATAAAGAGTAGATGAGTCAAAGACAATATATTATACGTTACTGTCCAAACCATGTTCCAGGACAAACTAGATAACACTAGGCCGAATTTTACGCATCCTAAGAGCCTCAGGATATACTATTAGTCCACACTCATCTAAATCAGTTAATACTAAAATGTTGGCCTAGCTCATAGGCTAGATTAGTATAACCTATCATTTTACTAGACAAAACCTGGTTTAGGTTAGGTTAGGTTAGTTGACCACATTTGCGCATGAACTTTGAACGATGAAACCTGTCCAAGGTCGATTCACCGTATGGGTTAAGAAGAATGAAAACTAGTATTGCCTAAAAACATCAGGCGATATCTGTTCATCCTACGAGCGGCAGGAAGTAGTAATTTGGCCTAGACCAACCTAATTTGTCTCGGAAATCGGGTTTGGACGGTAACTTATGAAACAAATTTTACTATTCAATATTGTTAATTCATCACATAGAGTTTGAACGATTGTTAATCTACCTAAGTTTGACTAAATGCGAATGATAAGTAACCTCTTAACTTACTAATTATTTTACATATGTTTGTCCCAAAATATATAAAAAAATTTATTAACGAAATGTACATGGTGTCTACTCAACTTGACCAATGAAATCCCCGACCTTTTCCCTGATCATTTTCTAAAATTCCCGACTTAAAAAGTATGTCACATCCTCCTAACTCGGACCCCCCCCCCTCCATCCTCATTTTTCTATTAACCTTTTTTATGAATAATAATAAATTTTAAAATTTGAATATTCTTTTAATTCATATTAAAATTGTTACTATTAATTAAAAATATATTACACAGCTACAAACAAAAAAATGACATAATTTACTGATTTAATGATTATCGTATTTCATATTTTGAGTAAAATATCAATTTCCCGGATTTTTATTGTGATCTACCAAATTCCCGACTTATTCCCGGTTTTCCCCGATCACTTCAAATTCCCGGCTAATTCCAGTTTTCCCTGATTTTCCCGGATGGTAGACACCCTGATGTAATATGGTGTATTACTTTGGATAGAATTACAATGATTTATATTCAGTGAAACTTGAAATATAAAATATATTCATGCTATATTAATACCCCAAATATATTAAGTTAGTTTATTGCTTTTGAATTTAAAAAAATAACAAAAATTGTTTTTATTCAAATTTACATGTTCTATAGAACTGGTTATTGAAATTTCTGCAATAAATTTTTTTTTCCTTCTCCTAAGCATTCAATCCCTTTTAAATGTTCATCATTCTTTCAAATGTTTGTCACAGTCTGAAATACTTTAATCAGTGTCCGACTCACTTTCCGATTCAGTGAATTCAATAACCACTTCATCTACAATTTCATTTTTTATAATTTGAAAGAATACAATCAAAACTATGGTACCGTAAGCACATAAAGCCGTTTATTAACTTTCTAGCTAAGGAAATAATCAGTCAGGCAAAATAACATACTATTTCAATGCTCCTTAGCAGGACATGTGTGGTCTTATTTAAACTGTAAAGTCTAAGCTTTAAATGCAAACCCAATGAATATCACACACAAGAGATCGGTTTCGTAACTTCCTTGATTTGAAGAATCAAATCCGACACCTTAGCTCAGTGAATAGCGTGTCCACTTACTGAACTAACGGTCCTGGGTTCGATTCTCGGTATGACCGAAAAATTTACCATTGGTGAAATGTGGGTTTAGCCTCCACAAAGATAAATTAACGGTCACAGACTGGAAAAAATAATGGATTTAAAATTCGAAGAATTTAACATTTTTTTAAAATTCAAAATTAATTTTTTTACTGCGTTTTACTACCTGTAAAGGTTATGCATATGTACCAATTATGCTAATGAAATGAGGAAGGTTATATTTAGAGGTTCAAGTGTACCCACAATTGTGTGGTGGGAGAATGGGAAAACCATTTAAGAAAAAAACACTCTCAGAAGGCCAGACCGAGATTCGAATCGTGATCTCCCAGTCACAGGCAGTCTAGTCTATTGCGAGAGTGACTCTTTGGAACATGCGGCCGGACACTAAAGCACGTAATTTTTATTACATCCATTACTGTTTCCAGCCTGTGGTCAGTTTTTTATTCAAGCCACATATTCTTCCTCTATCGGCTTGCTAGACCTGTCGTAGCTTCATATGCCTTACAATCTAACTTAAGACTAGGACAGGCACAACATCCAATCCCCCGGGCGTTAATTCATCATTGCGAAAGGGTAAACCCACAGTTCACCAATGACAAACTTTTCGGCCATGTCGGCAATCGAACCTTGGACTCATAGGTCAGTAGACAGACACGCCACGTCACCAATTGATCTAAGGTGTTTGAGCAAAACAACATAATTGGAATTTTTTAATATTTTTTTTTTAGCATCGCGTCTTACTACCCGTTCGGGTTATATGCTTTAATGGCTAATTACTCTAATGGATTAGGAGTTGGGAAGGTTGAATTAGAGGAAGTGAACCCGCATTTGCGTGGAGGGAGAGTGGAAAAACCATTTTAGGAAAAACCACCCCCAGTTCACCCGACCGAGATTCGATCCTCGATCTCCCCGTCCTCAGCAGTCGAGCTCGACACGACTAGCGCGTTAGCCAACTACGCCACCAAGGCGGGTGAAATCTAATCATATCGACCAAGCGGCCGCTGTTTGTTGGCGAAGATATGACAACATCTGGGGATCGAGAATATCATATGATTAGTAAAACAAATCCTTTGGTTGGTAAACTCGGTTTTCTAGACTGGAGCTGCTACTTATTCAAGTAGTTAGTCATTTATCCTCACAAGGCTGAGTTTGACCGCGTTCACAGAAAAATCTGGCAGCACCGAGGCTTGAATCCATAGACTTCTGGATCTGTAGTCAGGAGATATGACCACTATACCACAGAATAATTTCAAACATTCAGTTAAGATTTATATTCTTAGCTAGCGAATAAAGAATTTTGATGTGAAACCCACTTCAGTGGTCGCATGGCCCACAATGCTGCTCTTTCAATAGACTAGACGACTGCCGATTGCGGGAGAGCATGGTTCGAGCCTTGACGAGTGCATTAAGGTGGTTTTTCCTAAATGTTTTCCCCCTCTCTTCACAAAAATGTGGGTAAACTTTCTTAAAATTCAGCCTTCCTTAACCCTAGTCCATTAGCTTATAGCCCTAATGGGTAGAACACAAGGCTAAAAAAAATTAATTAACATGAACAAATTCAGAATGTAGGAAAATAAAGTGTACTAATGCATGAATATAATTAATCTCTTTATTTTTGCTTTCTAAGATTTAGATTCAAGATTATTAGCTAAAATGTAGATGCAGTCATATTTGATGAAAAAAATAAAAAATAAAAAATAAAAATAGGTGCTCATATGTGAATTTGTGCCATCTAGCTCTATAACAAATCAGAGATCCTGCCAAACCCTTCGATAGGCCCCCACTTACCCCGCGCTGACAGTCGTGCCGACCACGGATGTGGTGATTTTTCTCGTCAGTTTCCTTCTTTCTCTGTTACTTTGTTCTGGGTCAAAGTTTTCCATGAATTTCATGTTCTGATTGAAGGTCAACTTTTTCAATGCTTGAGATATTCTCTGTAGAGAATAAAACAGTGATTGTTAGAAGGAAAAAAAAACAAAACAATTTCAAAGAGTAAACAACTCAAACCTTCCTCATCCATCAAACCATTAGCGTTATTAGTAAATAAGTGTACAACCTGAACGGGTAGTCCTAAAATGTTGTGCTAAAAAAATTGTACAATTATATTATATGGGTCCAGGTATCATGATGGCGGCAATAAGCCAACTACCGAGTCAATGGTGGCTGCGTTATCAGATATCGTGTTATCTTAATTGATCACACATTTATAACCAATGCGCATGTCCATCACAGACTCTGCCTTAAAATATAAATGAGTCCCGAGTTTGATTCCCGTGTTTAGGTGTAACTTTTTACTGTAAAAACCCGCCTCGGTGGCGTAGTTGGCTAACGCGCTTGTCGTGTTGAGCTCGACCGCTGAGGACAGGGAGATTGAGGTTCGAATCTCGGTCGGGTGAACTGGGGGTGGTTTTTCCTAAATGGTTTTCCACTCTCCCTCCACGCAAATGCGGGTTCACTTCCTCTAATTAAACCTCTCCAATTCCTAATCCATTAGAGTAATTAGTACTTAAAGCATATAACCCGAACGGGTAGTAAGACGCGGTGCTAAATATTATTATTAATATTTATTGTAAAGAATATTATATATAGATGTGGCTGTAACAGACTCTAATAAACATAATAACTAGCCATAAGCTATTTAATCCATTATTAATAATGTTGCATTAAAAATATTATCACACACCACACGATTTTCTACGTGGTTGAAATGTGTTAGGACTAATTATCAGTTTAATGTTGTTTCGTTGGTGGATGTTCAAAGTTTTTTTAGTAGCCTAAAAATAATAAAACAATAATCATTCGCAAAAATTTAAGTATATTACTTAAAAATATGCTTTTAGATGCTTAATGCGTAGTAATAAATAATATGTAAAATCACCAATGAGCTATACTCTAAGGTGTCTTAACTGTCTCAAGAAAGTTTCGCACAACGCTACGGCATATGGCAGAATGTTACCCAGCCAATCAGTGAAGTCGAGGGGAAAAAAAATACTGTTTAGAATTTGTTTAAAATGTTTGTTTTGTTAATATCGAAAACTTTAGAATTTTGCGTTGAAAGATGCTAGAAAACATATTCTTAAAAACTTGACAGTGGACAAAAAAAAGAGAATCCTGTCCTTGCTTTATGCGATTCTGGTGGTATTTAAATCATTTGTAATTTTAAGGAGTACATTTTTATTTTTCTAATAGCCTACTAGAGAAACAACAATCTGAACAATGTTACTATTCAATTAACTGTATTCTCGTTGTATTTATAAAAAATAAGAATGTTAACAACGTTTAATGTTACAAAGAAATATATTTTTAAAACACTCGTAAATTATGTAACGTTCCTAATAAGTGTTTAATGACAAGTGTTTGACTATGTTTATTAAGATTAATAAAACTAATTTGGTTTGTTTTTTATTATAATCAACTCTTTTTAATGGGGACTAAGTATAAACAAATACATTTTCCTGAGTCTATTGGTCATAAAATAAATATAAAAAAATCCAAAATTTTAGCATTTGACATATGTAAATAAATTGCATTATGAATTAAAAAAAAAAATCAATTCGACCTAGAGTATACTTACCCCAGAAATTTGAGGGTCTTCAGTACTTTCAGTCGCGTCAGTATTTATGCTCCAGTTGGAATTCGAATCTTCCAGAAAATCAATATTTTGATGTTGATCTCTCGAGTCCGCCATGGTAACAAATTATATTTTAAAATTTCCCACTATGTAGTGTCATATTAGGAAAATGCATGAAAACTATAATTTGTTCCAAAATCCATTCACAATATTAATACAATTTATGCGAAATTAAAACCGTATTTAAAAGGAATCGTTTATTTTAGTAAATAATGATCACTGTAAGGCTGTTGGCTACAATGTATAAGTGGCGATTTTCTGCCAATTAATCGATTTAGTAGAATCGATTGTTTTAATAAAATATGAATCGACTTCTAATCACATTTCCGCATTGAACTCTATAATATAGCTGGATTAAAATCTTTACATAAAATTTTTGAGTTGTCATTGCATAACATTGTGTAAGAGAGGAAGAAACTTTCGGGTATCTTTCTCTCCCCAACAACCATAAAAGGCAATTTGGCATTTTGACATCTTCATTAATTTTATTGAATATATGAGATACAGCAATATGTGGTTAGTTAAATTAAATAAATGTGTTAGTATAAGCTTTGAAGAGCATAACAAAGTTTGAAACTGGTGAATTTTTTTTATGTAGATAAGTTTATGTGGGCTAATATATAGGAGGGTTTTTGAAGGTAGCTCGTTCAGAATGCTTTATCTCGTACCAGAATCCTGCCTTCAAGAGAGCAAGAGCTTACCATATAGTATTAACATTAATCAGCGAATGTCAAATAACTAGAAATATAAATAAATAATAGATAATAAGAATATCAATATACATTGAATAAGAAAGGTCTGACCGAGAAACTAGAAGCCAAAGAAAGAAAGATCCCGAGAAAAATCTTGGGTCCAGTCAAAGAAAAGGGTAAGTACAGAAGACTGCACAGCTACGAAATATATACACACATGTGGAAAAGATAACGGACACGTTCCGGAAAAGGAGAATTGGCTCATATGGCCACGGGCCACCTGAACCGAATGAGCAAGGAGAGTGTGACAATCCGGATATTTTCCTACTTTCTAAGTAATAAAACCAAGGGGGTCTGGTTCACTGAGGTGGTAAGGGATCTGCAAGAATTGGGTAACACAAGTGTAGACATCCAGGAACGTGACCCTCTTAAGAAGAAACTTGGAGTTTACCAGGGTTTCCAGGAAAAGCCCGAGCTTAAAACAGGCAAGACGTGGACTGAAGAAAGAAAGGAATCGCACCGATAACGAATGCGCGAATACTGGGCAAAAGTTAAAAAGACCAAGGATGAATACAGTAACTTCAGCCAGCTATGAACCTCGTTATTTCAACTGTTGAAATAACGTGGTTCATAGCTGGCTGAAACCTGGAGAAGAAATAGTATAAAACTTGAAATCGATTATTTTGTCTCGATTGTCTATTCATCACGGTAAAGAGTCGAATCACGCAATACATTTAAAATATTTGAATCGATTAGTAATTTCAAGTGAATCGATTATTATTATTGTCTATAAATACTACAATTCAGAATTCATTAAAGAGACAGAATGGCAGCTTCTATAAGTTCTCGTGCTTGGCAGGTTGGTTGAGTAAAATCATAGACTATATTTGGTTTTATAATTTGTTTCACAAGTGATATGAAAATATGCAGCTAATAATCAACAGTTTATTGGAAAGTTTATGTGATTGCTAAACTTGTTCAAGTTAAAATTAGACCTGTTCCTAAAATCCTGTGGCCCACATTGTTGAGATAATTTTTTTTTATTATTACAAATTCCACAAGAAAAACTTTGAGATCAGTGTTTGAATCCCGGTCAGTTGTATCACCATCATCATCATTCAATGTTTCCGCCTCTGCGTTTAGTCTGGCACATCCTCCTCCGTTCTTGTCGATCTCTCCAAGTTTCTCCGGTCCACTCCTTTATCCTCCATGTCTTCTTCGATGACCTAACCACATCAAACTTTTTCTCTTCAGTGCGTCTTCTAGTGGTATAACTTTTAAACCTTCCCTAAATTACTTAATTCCTTATCCTGACCCTTCTTGTTACATTCTCAATGCCCCTTAGGAGCCTCGAGCGCGGTTTTTCCTAAATGGTTTTTCACTCTCCTCCCGTGCAAATGTGAGTAGATTAGCTCTAAAATTCTTCCTCCTTCACGCATAAACTATATATCTTCCTGTGATCAAGGGTGGCCTAAGGTTAATTTTTCGTTGAGTTTTGACTCCCCCCTTCCGCTTCCAAACATTTCCCTACGAGATTGCAGAAAAATGGTTATGATTATAAAGAAATCTATAAGAACATGTTTTATAGACAATGTTTTCTTCTCTATTTAAAAAAATAAAATAAAAACAAACAATTTGATATTATGATTGGTTTATGATATAATGTAGAAAACAGTTTTAGGGTGCTCAAGATGGTGAATGTAAAATAACATTTTAAGAGTGGTTACGTTAGGTGAGGAGTTAAAGAGGTTTCGGGATTGCAGCCACCCGGTTTGCCTGGTCCTTAAGCCGCCTCGGCCTGTGGTATATTTCACTCAATCTTTATTTATAAATGAAAATCCACACAAAACCTGCCCTACATTACACCTTTCTCAATTTTCGATGAATACTGTTTCGTACTTCCCACTGTACAGCCTTCCGTTCACATTAACGTAATGCTCTACAAAAATCCCACAGATTTTTTTTTTTACTTCACCTGTCACTCAACAATTCTTCCAGCGAGGTTGTCATAATCCTTTTCCCATTCCTTATTTTCGCGCTCTCCATGGCCCCACCTGTGCCAGCTGTTATGAGGTCCAAAATGTCACCAGTTTAAAAATAAGTCTCGTCCAACTTCTGATGTGATAGGTAGGCATTTTATTAAGTAGTATTGACAAACTACCCGCCTCAGTGGCGTAGTTGGCTAACGCGCTTGTCGTGTTGAGCTCGACTGCTGAGGACGGGGAGATCGAGGTTCGAATTCGAATCTCGGTCAGGTGAACTGGGGGTGGTTTTCCCTAAATGGTTTTCCACTCTCCCGCCACGCAAATGCGGGTTCACTTTCTCTAATTCAACCTTCCCAATTCCCAATACATTAGAGTAATTAGTACTTAAAGCTTATAACCCAAACGGGTAGTAAGACGCGGTGCAAAATAAATATAGTATTGACAAACTCACTAGATGTAACTTTTACCGCAGATATTAAAATGGTAGGGCCTACTCATAATTGTAGGCTCACAATGTAAAAAAAAAAATAATAAAACATTGATAATATTTTACTTATTTGTGCTATTTAACATGCACTTTATGAACAAACCGATTTAATCAGCACACGACCTATAAACTAATTTAAATCTAGAATAGACACAACATCCAGACTCTGGTCGTTAATTCGTCACTGTGAAAAAGTAAACCCACATTTCACCAATGATACATTTTTCAACCATGCCAGGAATTGAACCTGGGACCCTTCCTTAACTTATTAGACATACACACTTCCGACTAAGTTTAAGTGTCGGACTAGCTTTTAATAGAAAGATACCATGTGTAAATATTCAAGGTATATTTATTTTATTAGAGTATGCATCCTTGAATTCATGTTTATATATATCTAATTTCTGAAAGTAACTATTTAAATCTTACCTGTAGGCATATAAAGCAGCTCCAGCCACAAATGTGAACACAGCACCGTTCTTATAATCCATTCACGGTAGGAATTGACTTCTGAAAGGCCTTTTTCCCTACCATAAATCTACTATATAGTAGGATATTGGTAGAGAAAAAAGACCTTTCAGAGAGTAATTCCTACCGTGAATGGAATATAAGACAATACATTTGTTGTGTCCCTTATGTTGGACTTTGTAGACTTTAAAATAGGATGAACAAAATTCAAAATTTACAGAGGCTAGGTAGTGCTTTTCTAAGGGCGACAAGCCCCACCTGTGTTAAACTTTTGATTGAATTTTATATATTTATTATTATTATTATTATCACCGCGTCTTATTAGCCGTTTGGGTTTTACGCACTTACGCTAATGTGTAATGGTAGGGTGATTGTGAGATGAAATGGAGGACCTACAGTTTAACGTGAGATCCGAACCACGGTGGAGGCCTGGCATTCCCCACATTCACAAGCTGTGATTAATACACGTCTTGTCAGAGGTGAAGGAAGGGTTTAGTAATCAGATAAATCTGTGCCAGGACCGAGGATTGAACTCCGGACCCACCCTATCACAGAAGTGACACCTTACCCCCTAGAACACCAGGTCATATATATGTATAAAAAAATTTATTCAGAGATATAAACAAGTTTTCATTGTGATTTCTTTCAGACTATTCGTCCACACGTTCCGTTGATAAAATTCCGCAAAGGAGGTCTCTCTGCCAGTGGTAAGTTGAATGAACTAAACCACATTTTTTGCGATCATAAAAAAATATTGCGCTTGGTGCTCAGAAACTACAAGCAATTAACTAATGGAGTTTGTTTGAGTGTAACTTTGGCCTTTTCTAATGTTTGAGAAGTTTTTGTGAGAAAAATCTAAAATTAGTGTGAACCAATTATAAAGTAAATAATATATATATACATATATTTTTTTATAGCACAGCCTCTCATTACCCATTTGTGTTATACACCTGTGTACTAATTACACTAATGTGTTGGGGATTAGGAAGGTTTAATCTAGAGGAAGTTCACCTGCATTTGCATGGAGGGTGAGTGGAAAACTGTTTAAGAAAACAAACCCCTCAGTGCACCCGACCGAGATGAACCCCGATCTCCCTGTCGTCAGCAGTCTAGTCTAACACGAGAGTAGCACATTAGACCACGAGGCTACCGAAGTGGATTAGATAATATTGAAGGTGTTTTAATATATAGATTATTTGATAGGTACCCACTTTGGTGATGTACTGGTGTAAGACGCCACTCTCGCATTAACTAGCCCAGCAGTTCTCGAACGTTTCGAACGGCGCACCACCCTAATGATTTCCTTAATTTGGGGTACCACCAAGATAATGCTGAAAATCTACTATTTTGTTACATTTTTAATGGTACCCGGGGATATAATAACACAGACTGCAAGACTGCACTAGCTATCTGAGCTTGAATCAGTGTTGCCACCCTTCCAACCACTGTTTACAAAACTCGGTTGTAAGATTTGATCAGGCCCTATCTTTTTACAACTTTAATTTGATTGTTTTGTTTTGTTTGGATTCTCATGGCGAATCACCATGGAATAATTTTACTTTCCACAGTTTGGGAACCGATGGTCTAGACTACCGATGATGGCCAGGTCGGTTTTCAAAATCATGGCCAGGTGTAATGGGGGTGATTTTTTTTTTCTTTTCTCAATGGTTTTCCACTCTCCCTTAACACAAATTGGGTACACTTCCTCTGAATTTATCCTTCCTCATCTCTGATACTTTAGCGTAATTAGTTCATATTTGTACTACCCAAACACCCGCCTCAGTGGCGTAGTTGGCTAATGCGCTTGTCGTGTTGAGCTCGACTGCTGAGGACGGGGAGATCGAGGTTCGAATCTCGGTCGGGTGAACTGGGAGTGGTTTTTCCTAAATGGTTTTCCACTCTCCCTCCACGCAAATGTGGGTTCACTTCCTTTAACTCAACCTTCCCAATTCCTAATCCATTAGAGTAATTATTACTTAAAGCGTATAACCCGAACGGGTAGTAAGACGCAATCCTAAATATTATTACTACCCAAACGGGTAGTAAGATGACAAAAACAATATTTATTTGTATAAAGCAATCAATCTTATTATACAAAGACATGCTGATTTTAATATTTGTCGGCTGTCTCAATTGTGAAGTAGCCACGCATGCTTCAGATCCTCGTGGGGGTACCACAGCATCTGGCCCAAGTCCCGGCGGTGGTCAGGCGTCCCCGAAGAGAGCAAGCACCGTGGTGAGGACTGTGGAAGAACACGAGCTTCCCTGGCGCTTACAAAGAAAGGATATTGACGAAGCTGAAATGGCATATATTAATGTAAGTCTTGTGTTGTTTACGATTGCATCAATGGCAACTTTTGACCTTAACTCTTGCTCAACTGGTAGCCTGTACATTTCATTCATTAGAGGAAGTTTAGGAGACACATAAAAAAAGAACCTTCTGATCTACCGTTATTGTCAATTTTAAAGTTGTTTTCTTTCTAATAAAGAGTTGCTCTGCACAAAAGTACAACAGAGGGTGTCCAGTGACCTGGAAAACAAGAAAACATCAGTCATATATTAGGAATTTTTTAAAATTTATTTAACACCGCGTCTTACTATCCGTTCGGGTTATATGCTTTAAGTACTAATTACGCTAATGGATTAGGAATTGGGAAGGTCGAATTAGAGGAAGTGAATCCGCATTTGCGTGGAGGGGAGTGGAAAACCATTTAGGGAAAACCGACCCCAGTTCACCCGACC
Source organism: Timema poppense (assembly GCA_902141375.1). Taxonomy (NCBI): domain Eukaryota; kingdom Metazoa; phylum Arthropoda; class Insecta; order Phasmatodea; family Timematidae; genus Timema; species Timema poppense. The sequence goes on from CABFOV010002449.1 coordinate 44,921, forward strand.
GAGATTCGAACCTCGATCTCCCCGTCCTCGGCAGTTGAGCTCAACACGACTAGCGCGTTAGCCAAACTACGCCACTGAGGCGGATATATTCACTAATAAAATATGCAACTTTTATTTATAGTAGTCAAAATAACATTTTATTCCGTTTAATGCACACAGCTAATCTCTCCTAGCACAGTTGTCCCATTTAAGCATACTAATCTTAATTCTCAAGGTCAACATGTAATTAATTTTTAGCACCATGTCTTACTGCTCGTTCAGGTTATACTAATAGGAAGTGTACCCACATTTGCATAGACACACAGAGAGTAAAACCATTTTGGAAAAAACCCCAGTACACTCGATTGAGATTTGAACTTGGATCTCCCCGTCATCGGTAGTATAGTGTACTGCAAGCGCAGAAGTTGGTTACATGTGATTTTCATGTAATCTTTCAACCCCTCTATCACATGTCTTGGGACAAAGTCGAGGCGTGGTTATGTACATACAGTAGAATTTAATTATTATTATTATTATTGTTAGCACCACGTCTTACTTCCCGTTCGGGTTATACACACTTACGCTAATGTGTAATGGCAGGGTGATTGTGAGATGAAACGGAGGACCTACAGTTTAATGTGGGATCCGAACCACGGTGGAGGCCTGGAATTCCTCACATTCACAAGATGTCTTGTCAGAGGTGAAGGAAGGGCTTGGTAATCAGATAAATATGTGCCGGGACCGAGGATTGAACCCCAGCCGCCAGCACAGAAGTCTGACACCTTACCCTTAGACCACCAGGTCACCTAGAATTTAATTACTCTATAGTAAAAAGAAACTAAAAAAGAAGCGTGTCTCGCAAAAATTTTAAACTGTAATGGCTTAAAGACATTTTTTAATGCCTTAATATCTCATATAAATATTTTTAATTTTAAGTTTGTGTTGACATGGGTTTCTCGTTTTCCAGAGGGGTGGTCCAGAGTGAAGAATTGAGGGCGCATCTGTTAAATTAGTGAAGAATACACCCAGTCACCTTTTCTGTGTGTACAAATATGTAAATATAGATATTTATTATTTAAAACATATTTTATAATCCTTGCAACACACTAGTTTATTTTTAAAATGATTCCAAGGCCGAGTTTGAAGGACTGTTATTTCAAAGCGACTTTTGGTTGAAGATTTATTGATAAAATAATATAAGTATTATAATATTGTCTTTTTGACACAAAATCAACACCAAAATCATGAATAAAATAATTACCTACAAAGTTGGAATGGATTTTCTTTTTATAAAATGTAACTCAATATCTTAGTATATAGCCCAACTATTAGACTGACTAAACATAAGAAAAATAAACATTAAATCGTCAAGACACCATAGGCCAGTCGGTAGCGCGTCTGTCCACTGAGATAAGGGTCCCCGGCTCGAATACCGTTGTCATTTATCACTGGTGAAATGTGCGTTTCCTCTTTCGTCGTCATCATCATCATCAACAGTTTCCAGCCGGTGGCTGGGTTTGTCTGCTAAAAGTTATTAATAATTAATAGCTGAGGGGCTGAGTGTTGTGTTTATTCATCTACGTTAGTTTATAAGTTGTGTGCTGACGATAAATCAGCTCAAAAAGTGCATGTAAATGTAAAAGAAAGAGAAAAAAATTTATATGAAAGAATTGTAGAACAATAAAGCACGAATAAAAGTTAAAACACTAAAAGTATAACACATATATACATACACTTCAATATTTATATATCCTTTCATTGAATCTTTCTCAGGAAGTAATAGTTATTGCACGGTACCTTTATTTGTAAACAAAATTAATCCTTGTTGTTTAACTGTCATAACAGCTAGGCAGCTGCCGTCAGATACTTTAGGTATAGTCACAATTTAAGAGCGTCATATGAGCCTGTTAAAAGGTTTAGTCTGTATTAATAAAAGAAAGTTAGTTTGTGTATAATGAACACTGTGATATCTACCGCATTCAGAGGGATGACATTTAAAAAATTAGTAGCCCATATGCACCTCGAAACTGGAATTTTAATTTTCTGTCAGTTTGAAGCATTATTATTATTAGCACCACGTCTTATTACCTGTTCGTGTTATACTCAAGCTAATGTGTAATGGTAGGGTGATTATGAGATGAAATGGAGGAACCACAGTTTAACGTGGAATCCGAACCACGGTGGAGGCCTGGCATTCCACACATTCACAAGAAGTCGTGTCAGAGGTGAAGGAAGGGTTTGGCAATCAGATAAATCTGTGCCGGGACAGAGGATTGAACCCTGGCCGCCAGCACAGAAGTCTGACACCTTACCCCTATACCGCCAGGTCACCTGTTTGAAGCAGAAAAAAGTGTTGTGCACAGCATTGCGTGGTAGCCGTGGGCAAAGATGAGTACTTCTGCTAATTTATTATAAAAAAAAGTGGCGGAAATTTTGTTGTTACAAAATGTGGTGGCGTTTCCACAGTACAGAATATTAAATAATGCCGAAAAACAGTATAGCAAGTGGCACAGTTATATTAACTAACATACCGAGATTTAAGAAGCAATCTCGTCGCACAAATAAAAAACACTCAAACCAGGGGCTGGGCTAACGTGGTATATTAATTTGTAAACAATGAATTTGATATATCATTGAAATTGTTTTAAGGTATTAAAAAAAATAGTTATTTCCAAATGGGAACCAAAACTAGACCAGTGATCCGAATTTAATTAGTGTTGTGTGATGAAATCGGATAACCACACTTTGATGGTGCCTCTTATTTGAGCGTTGTTTTTAGGGATGTGGAAGTAGGCATTTTTCAATTCGAATCGAGATTGAATAAAAATGAGGTTTTTTTTCAAGTTTGAGTATTATAAATATTTCATGTTGAATCTGTGTAATAGATCCACGGATAAACCATAAATACAAACAATTTTTAGAATGCTTTTTTTTGTGTGTGTGAAAAAAATTATACTCACACAAATAATGCATTTTTAATATGATTGTACAATTTTACTTTCGCTCGACACATCCGAGAGAAATGATTGCGATTGAAAAAAAAACCACCAAGTTGAGAATTTAATAAATGTTGACGTTTTAGGACTCCTTGAAACGAGAATGTGATTTTTGCAATGCCGTCTGTCTGTACCCCAGGCTAGAGCCGAAACTATTTTACAAATTGGACTAGAAATTGGTATCCAAGGTTTTCTTAAGGTCCACCCAAGGGTTTTTGGAATTTGATATCCAATCCTAAATTGAAGGGCAAAAAGAGAAAAAAATCCATTTTCTCAATATTCGCTTTAATGACCTTGATTATATTATATATCTAAACACTGTTTATAACTATAAATAAGATGACAATTCTTGTTTTCTCATAAAAATGACAGAGTACTTTACATAGGGGAAATTTTCTCTGGACAAATATGTTTCTCTTTTCTCACTTTTCCTGTAACAGTGTTCCTACAGTAGCCCCGTGGCTTCTTTGGTGCTGACTGACAGCTCACAGCTGACTTCTGACAGTCAACATTTGGGTATATACCTAAATTTTGACTGTCAGAAGTGACAGCTGCTAAACACATGTTTTTGCAGATCATATGGTTTGGCGTAGGTATACAAAATTTTGTCTGGTAACTTTTCAAATCTGTCAGTCAGCACCAAAGAAGCTGTGGGGCTACTATAGTTCCTAATGCCATAGAGTAAGTAACAGTGTATATTATTTACGTTATGATCTTGGATGTAGTGTTCCTACAACAATGTATAGAACTATTATTTTGTCTCCCAAATCAAGAGTTTTTAGTAAATGTCTATTTTAAGATTTAAAAAAAGGGAGAAAGTCTTTGCTGTACACCATACCATTTATTTTTAGTTAAAATAAAATATTGAGGGACTCTTATTATTTATGAAATACCTTTAACATTGAATGAAATTAACAAAACTCGAAATTTTTCGAGTGTATATAGAATCCTAGCCAATCAAATGTGAGACGGTCGCTTAGGATTGTGTCTATAAAAATAAAAATTGTAAGCCGGAAGTTTTTATTTCAATTTTATGCTTCATAGGTGGTAAAAAATCTTTTAGATTTGCTTTAAAAAACATGAAACATAAAATAAATACAAAATTATCCATCCAGCATTTATTGGTATTTAATATCCTCTCTTTTTCCAAACAATGTACAACACAAAATATTAACTTCGCACAAAAAAAAGACTTACATGTACAATTACCACTTTTACACACACAAATCATAATAAAATCTAATATACACTTTCTCTTATTTTTTAATATCTTGTTTCATTTGTCTTGTATTGAGTTTTTTTATTTACAACAATAATGCTAGGTAAGCACCTTTACATAATAATGTTGGAACCTTTTCAATAGGGTACAGCAATTAAAACTTGACAATACAAACTCCAAACTTTGATAAAAAAAAAGGTACTCTGGTTAAAAAAAAAGAGCTGCTTTAAAAGTGTTTACAAAAAATACTCTGAAGTATACCTTTAGGAACTTTCATTCTTTAAAAAAAAAATCAAAGATAAAAATAAAATAAAATGAAACTATTTATTTTCGTTTGATTGAATAACCATGGGTTTTAAATAAACACATTAAATATGATGCAAATATTAACAGATAATATGCTACTATATGCTAATATCTTGCTATGGAGTAGAGAAGTACCCTTGAAGTGTAAGTGTTGCGTACTTTGTACTCATATAGTCACATATTAGGCAGAAACATGGAAAGTGAATGTAAGAGAGACCAGGAAAGTGGAGGCCGTGGGAATGAAGTTTGTGAGGAGCATGTTAGCTGTCACGAGGAGAAACAAGGTTAGGAATGAAGTCATAGGGGAAAGAGTGGGGGGTACAGGGAGTACATGAGATAGTAGAGGAAGTAGAACTTAGAAGGTATGGACATGTAACGTGGATAGAGGAGAGGATTTAAAGAAAGATAAGAATCGAAGCAATTTACTAAACTGACCCGGCCCACAGGTTGGAAACGGTACTGGATGTAAGTAAGGTATTATTTGTGGCATGAAACACAAACACACTACAACCATCTCAACTAAATTAACAATTTGTTATCAGTTTTTTTCTCAAATTTCCTGATAAAGTGCAAAGCTGAAACCTCGCAGAATAATGAGCACTTAAATATTGTAGTTTCTCTCGAAATTCCTTTACTCTTTTTTTTTTCCCCAGGGGCATGGAGGAATGGGGAGGGAAGGGGTTGGGGAATGAGCACATCACTATCACGTGACTAAGGGTACGGCCAGACTGTGTGAGTGACTAAAAAATAAAATAGAACAGATTGGTTGTAATGAGAGGTGGCCAGACTGGAGCAAGCAAGTGAGCGCGCTTGAAAGATAGAACTGGTTATATTTTTAAAGTGCAAGCACACAAGCCAGAACAGTCTAGTTCACAGGCGTTGGGCAATATTATTGTATGTTGGTCCATTGAGTGCTAGGGAAACTTTTCGATTTGACAAGATATTTGACTTTTTTTTAAATAATTATCGATAGGTTTAGCACTCTCGCTACTGGCGTAATTTAATTGGTAAGACCATAAACTATATTATATCTATAGATATATTTGTAAAACTGTCATGTTAAAATGCATCAATATCATAATCAAAGTAAGTCTCTACAAATAAGAATCACCATTAGCGCAGAGAGAGGATGGGAAAACCACAACAATAAATTACTTGTCGAAAACCGCCCTCAGTTCACCGAGCCAAGATTCAAACCTTTGCCTCCTCGTCAACAACTATCGAGAGCTATCTGCTAATCACGCATTCGCTCTCTCCTGCGCTTGTCAGTCTGGCCGAACCCTACGAGTTATTTAGTTTTGGCCTTGTGAGCATGTCATCTTGAAAATAATAAAGCCACGGTAAGCTGGTAGATCAATCATCCTAACTTCTGTTCCGAAAAATTTTAAAAACAGATAAAAACCTAACCAGGAACAGACTTCGAATAAATCTGAAATTACACCTGTCAAAGAGGGCCTAACCCTCAGTTATGTAATAAAAATGTTAAGGTTTTTCCTCAGTACTTTCAACACAAGCACGTTGGGCGATATAAAATACATAATGACAGTAGAAAGTAAAGGAAAGGTGGATAGAAACATATAAAAGGGATAAACACAATATGGCTTTTACGATGAAAGGAATAGAGTCCAACAACACCTGTCCTATACTTTCTTTCAAATATAATTATAGCAGTAGAGAAATATTAACCAAGAGACCTAAATAAACTGTAAAAAAAACCCCTGGAATATTAGAAATATACATTTAAAATTTTTCAATCTTCTTATCGGTTTAAATATGGCGGCCGCTCAAAAAGTTTTTCCGTTTAATAGTGCAACCCAACTGTGATCTCAGCATCATAGACTCTAGTCGATTACGAGTGTGACACCTTAGATAATTCAAACACCAAAGTGGGTAATTGACGGCGAGAAATATTTCCGAGGTTAACGACATTGGGCAACGTTGCCAAATTTTGTAATAATATTGCTGCGGTGTGTGCAAGCCGTAATTTTTCCCCGCTGCAACGTAAAATGCTTGGGACTCGAGATTTACATCTAAAATCAGGGTGATGGAAGTTTGAAAAAAGTAATCATAATGTTTTATCGTCTTGAACAGGACAAATTAATTGGCGAATTACCTTTTTCCCTGATTGTAGGGCCATTTTTGGTTCGAGAATCAATAAAAATGTGTCAATACTAAATAAGGGAAAGAGGCGAGTGAACTATCAAACTTTTTTTGAGGACACCTTTTTAAATTTTTTAATTCAACTGTTTCATTAATTATTTAGGTCAATTTTCATTTGTACTAAAATGTCCTTCAAATTGCTTAGTCACAAGAATTAAAAATTATTTATGTCAAAAGAGTTTGATCAAAATCAGTTAAGTGGGTCTTTTAAAAAAATTATTATATTTTTATAACTATAAATACTCTCCTGACCGCTTCTGTGGTCAGAGTTCCTGGGTTCAAGCCCCGGCGCGCCCAAACATTTTTTGTGACGCATTGGGTCTGGAGTGGGGTCAAACTCAAGACTCGTGAGGACATATGAGGAGCTAAATAAAGAAAGAAGTAGCACCTCTGGTCTAGAAAAGTGTTATTAACAGCCGACAGGCTCGTGCTGACCACATGACACCCTCTGTCCGCAAATGTTGGCACTAGCATCACTTAAGGCAGCGCCCACTCGGTTGGTATAATTCGCTTGCGGGCGGGCGCTCATACCTTGGAATACCCTTCTAGTTTTCATGTATCGCATATTTTTACAAACACGTTATGCTATTCCTATTCCAATCATTTGTTTTTATAGTATAACTCTCACAACTTCAAAACTACTTGCTCCAAATTTTTTTTTATGACACAAAGAATAATAATATCCGACCAAATTTCAATAGTTCTTTCACACAAATGAATATTAAATCACCAAATATACATGAAAATTGACTAAATCTAAGTGGAGAAAATTTATACTTTCAACTCAAACTTGCAAGATTTAATACCATTTTCTATTTTCTAGACATAATGTGTAGTTAACAAGTTCTATAAACATAACTAAATAGTTCAAGTATTACATAAGCATCTTTTTGGCCGTTTTGTACCCCTTCCAACTCCTAGGTATGCAAAAATAAGCAAACGCCGCAACCTTACCCGTTTTGCTCACATTATTTTGTAGACTTATTATTTTTAATCCAATTTAAAAATTACTAGTAATTATTCATGTAAAGGTGTACATTAATTATGTGAAATAGAATAAACAATATTGTAAAATTAATTTAAATTTATTTTACTTAACAGGTTTGGTTTTAAATAAAAAAAGTATTATTAGTGAATACTAGAATAATTATTATAGTTATAAAAATAATTCTAAATTACTTTTAATCTGATGTCAAAAATCTTGACACTTTTAATTATTATGTGTCCATTTGGGGTGGTTGGTTCACTGCCCCATAAGTAAAGCTCAAACCCTCCACCCCCCTCCTACCCCCATTAAGATGCTTAAATAATATTTGAACATTCCCATAAATTTATCAATCATTTATTTCAGTTTAAAACACAATAATCATCAAATTCTAAAATAGTTTCTTAACAATATTTTTACATTATCAAAATTTACTAAAAAAAATTAAAGAGAGAGAGATATATAATTTATTTTTATTCCAGGAAACACTGAATGTGTGTTGATCTGGGATGGTTCCTAAACTACCGAATAATTTTAACTCCCGACTGTATAACGGGAACACGGGCGTCAATTCCTTTTTGATCGCTGCAACAAGGGGGGAAAAAATCTAATAGACAAAGTTTTTCTCTAATCACAGACAATGATAAAATATAGTTGTTCCGCCATTGTTCGTCGCGCACCCACACAGAGAACAACAAAAAGGTGATAACATTATCATTAAACCCAGTACATTGCATAAGAATGTCGCACAATACACAATATTCTGATAACAGTTAAAAGTCATTGGTGAGAATCTAAGCTAGCTGTGCAAATACTTTCATAACATACTATTTTTTTTTTGTAACATTTCGACTAACAATATCTAAAAAACAACTTTCGAAGGAAAATTTATTGTTGTCTTTATTTTTTATTTTTTTCGTTTTTAACTGTTTTTGTTTGTAACATTTGCGTGTAAAACACAATTTTTTTTTCACTCGTTCTGTACACAAATGGTTCACATACACTGCAAAGTGTGAAATCAAAACAATTCTTGGAATTTTAGTAATAATTTTTAATTTATGTTTTTGTGCTTAGTATATATATTTTTAAACTTTTTTTTAACTATATCGCTCGAGACTAGTTTTCAGCGACGTTATTTTTAAATCTTCATTTTTGACATTCTTTCACAACTGAATTAAAATAGAGACTAGTTCCCTTTGTGAAGTGAGATTCACATATTATTTATATATATATATATATTACTGAAGTTTATATTTATCTTCAATCAATTCAACATTTTCAAATTAAACATGTGTGTGTGTGTGTGTATATATATAAAAAAATTAAATTATTCACTTTAGCATGCATTAAACTTTTGACAAAAAAAAATAATGTGATTTTCAGGGCTGTGGGGTTGGTACACCAAGCCTTATCTATTTCTCTGCTGTCCGACTCGGACAAACTTACTGCGGTAAAATGCTACAAAATAGATTACTTTATGAGAAGCTTCTTTGACATAGTGAATTTTTATTTAAATAAATTTGTCAATATAAATAACAAATATTGGTCTTAAATAAAAGAAAAAAAAAGGTATAAAATTAAAATGATATATTTAAAATATCATGTTATAGTATTATAAGTTTTTAATTTGAAGCCCGAGTCGGAACATTTTTACCATCTCCACAACCCCTCAACAAAACCTTGCGTGTACATTTTAACATAGCTGCCTCCTTACGCAAGGTTACACCCTTTATTTATATACAAAATTGTGTCATGGATAAAAAAGTAACAAATTTCAACATAGAATAATTAAGTGAAGTTGGGTAATTGTGCTCATGGACAGAAATTATCTTTATTATAAATTTAACACTAAACATAAATTAGACAGTGCTATAGATATTTGGTGAATTATTTGTGCGATTTCAAAGATATGTTTGTAAATATATTTTATTTAAGGTATTTAACGTGAACTTTCTAAACCAAGTTATTATATTTGGAAGAAGGTATAGGAAAGGTGGATGGAAACACATACAAGAGACAAACCTTTTTATATGTTTCTATCCACCTTACCTGCACCTGCTTCCAAATATAATACAATTACCTCAAAGCGAAAAGAAGGTTTTCTTTCTAGAGATATACGCTGAGTTATTATATTAGTACATGGGAATTTCTATGAGCGAGAGCGAAAGGCCCTACCAATTTTGCAGGGAAAAGTATTTTCACAATAACTTCGAGGGTTCTTTTACATACCATAATAGAAATAGGAAACGGCTTTATGAAGCAAGTTGTGCTAGGGATTTTTATTGCTCAAGAAAAATCCGTCGACCCCGTCTGGGTTTGAACCCACGAGCATCAGGTCCTGAGGTGAGCACTTTATTACAAGACAACCAAGGTCAAGGTCAACCCGTGTATGTATGTGTGTATATATATTCCAGAATACTTGGAATACACTTTACTTTGGGGTTCAGGGTTCAAGATCAGAAATAAGATTCGTCGAAAACAAGACACATTGAAAAACCATATCTAAAGACATGGATAAACAAGATTGATTATTTGAGACAATGGTAATCTTTTCATAATAATTAATTAATAAAAGTGTGCATTTTTACAGAGATATGAGCGTGCTTGAATAATTGAGTTTGAGTTGGGTTTTTATTAAACACTCAGGGTTGAGCTAGATAGATTTGTGGGCTCGACAATTTCGAGCAATTACCTTTACTCTAGTGCGTTTCCGGCATATGGCATGGACAAGCTTACTCATTGGAAATAATAATATTTAGCACCGCGTCTTACTATCCGTTCGGGTTATATGCTTTAAGTACTAATTATGCTAATGGGATAGGAATTGGGAAGGTTGAATTAGAGGAAGTGAACCCGCATTTGCGTGGAGGTAGAGTGGAAAACCATTTAGGAAAAACCACCCTCAGTTCACCCGACCGAGATTCGAACCTCGATCTCCCCGTCCTCGGCAGTCGAGCTCAACACGACAAGCGCGTTAGCCAACTACGCCACCGAGGCGGGTCATGGGAAATAAGGAAAATNCTGTGGAGACTTAATTTTGGTTAAACTAGCAATCTTAAGTTGTATTTTGTACAAGTTTTGCTTAGAGGGGGAGCGGGGTAAGCCACTGTATGCCCACTTGCTTTTTATCTTATATAATTATGATAATTTGTTTCAATTAAATTTTTTTTTAAATACTTTATGTAGGCCTATACAAATTATTTTTTTAGTACATCGTCTTACTACCCGTTCGGCCTATACGCCTAAGTACTAATTACACTATTGGTTCAGAGATTATGAAGGTTTAATTAAAGAGTAAGTGCAACCACATTTGTGTGGAAGGAAAATGGAAAACCCACCCTCAGTGCACATGACCGGGATCAAACCCCGATCTCCCAGTCTTCAGTAGTCTAGTCCGACACGAGAGTAGCAGCGTGTTAGACCACACAACCATTGGAGCGGGTAAAAGTTAATCAAAAAACGAAACGTGCGTAATTTTGGTATAAGAACATCTACTCCTCACTATTCGGTCTGTGAACCGCTATTTGGTTCACAATTGTTATGTGCACAAAGCATCTCACTGCCTGTTGGTTTATCCGATTATGTACCAATTTCGCTAATGTAATGAAATACATACAATACCTCAAAAATGTGAAGAGGTTTTCCTTAAAGAGATAAATTACACTAGTGTGCTAGGGATGAATAAGGTTAAATTGGGAGGAGGTGTACCCGCATTTGCATGAAGAGAGGGGGGAACCTTTAAGGGAAAAAACACACCTGTACAACCGATCAGGATCGAACCTCAATCTCTCCATAATTGGCAGTCTAGTAGCCTATATCGCAAGAGTGGCGCCTTAGACCATGTGATCACCATTGTGGCAACACACTGCAGTTTACCTTACTTTTTTACAAGTTTAAAATATTCAGTTCTGCCACTATTTTTTAACTAGTGTTGCCACAAATAAAAAAAATCCTGTCACTTTAAGGGATGGTTTTAATAGTCTTGATTAAAAATACAGCCTGTCCTGGTGGCATAATTAGATAAAGCCCTGGTTTTGTGTTGAGCTAGACTGCCGAGGACGAGGAGATTGAGGCTCGAATCTTGGTCAAGTTAAGTGGGTGAGTGTGTTTTCTAAATGGTTTTACACTCTCCTTCCACGCAAATTCAGGTTCACTTCCTCTAAATTCAACCTTCACAATTCCTAACGCATTAGTGTAATTAGTATTTAAGCGTATAATCCAAACGGGTAGTAAGACATGGTGATAAAAAAAAAATACAAAATACTTCACAAATATAGCTTTAATGGGTTAGTAAAAATCTACAAGGAAGTGTTTATTCTGATTTAAATTAATGAATTAATTTTATTAAAGTCCGACACCTTGGCTCAGTCGATAACGTGTCTGGCTACTGAGATAATGGTCCAGGGTTTGATCTTTGGCATGGGGGGAAAATGTATTATTAGTAAAATGTGGGTGTCCCCTTTTAGAGTGACGGAATGAGGGTATAACCCTCATTTTATGAGAAAAAAAAAGTACTATCAGTGACTTCTGGTAGCTTACCTCTTGAAATACAAGTTGTTATTATATTCAGTCAAGACCTTGAGAATAATTATATCGACAAATATTTTAGTTATATTTATAGTTAGATTTCTGTATTTCATAGAAGTTAAAATAACAAATATATACCATCTAAATATATGAAAGCTATCATATTTTTGCCTCAACCGCTTCAATTATCAGATGGGGGCGAGATGTTGTGTCTGTTCTAGATTGAAGTTAGTTTGTAAGTCGTGTGCTGATATAATCCATTGGTTCAAAAAGTGCATGTTAAATACCCCAAATAATTTTATAAAAGAATGAAGTGCGGGTTCAAATCTCCCCTTCCCTAGGACTGCTAGAGTAGATGGAAAGGAAAAAAGAATACAACATTTGACAACTTTTGTTCTCTCATTCGTTCTTTCTTTAAGCACAGAGTCTTACTACCCATTTGGGTTATTGGACTAATTACATTACTGTGTTAGAGATTAGAAAGGTTCGATTTAGAGGAAGTGCAGCCGCATTTGCGTGAGTGGAGAGGAGGAAACCATTTAGGAAAGCCACCCTCAGTGCACCCTACCGGGATTGAACCCCGATCTCCCAGTCTCCTGCAGTCTAGTCCAACACGAAAGTAGCGCGTTAAGACCATCAAAACAAGTGGCAATTATTATGAAACCAAAGTTTAAGAGTGAAATGGTATACAAAGGAATAATTTAAATCCGGCGATGTCTCAATAGTAAACATATAAAGGACGAGGAAAATTATAACCTGCAGCCGAGACAAAAACGGTGAAATTAAAACTGCTTCTGATGAAAAAAAAGGATAGCATAATATGACAGGCACCCCATAAATACAGGAACTATTAAAACAAGAATCTTTTTTACTGTTCTGGGGATCAAAAAGCAAAAACAGAGAATAAAATTATTAGAGAGACTTTTGAGCAAAGAATCTTGTGCCGTTTCTATAAACCCAACATGTTATTATTAAAATAAACTCATTAATACTCAGTAGGGGGGAGAAAAAAAAAATCACAGGAAAAACTATCCTATAGGTCAGTGGTATGCGTATCACCAATGGTACGCCATGAGAAGCCAAGCAAAACCATCAAATTAAAGTTAAAAAGAAGTTATTAAATCTTATAAATAGAGTCAAAAAAGTCTAGCCAAAAGTAAAACAGAATCTAAATGGTGGTTGCAGGGGTGGCAGCATTGATTCAAGCTCAGATATCAGTGCAATCGCGCAGTCTAGGTTCTCTACGCACCATTAAAAATGTACCGAAATAGTGAATTATCACGGTGGTACTCCGAATCATAGAAATTGTCGCGGTAATACGCCGTTTAAAAAGTTTGTGAAATGCTGCTCCAGGTTATTTAAAAATTTAACCAATGTATGAAAATATAAGTTTTTTCTTCATTAATAATTTGTACTTTTTAAACTTCTAAAATCATAGTTTAAAAACTTTTATCGAGGTGATAAAAATCTTAAACACCATGCTTTTTTAAGTATGTAACAAAAAAAATCTTAGGTATGTTAAAAACAAAATATAAAAGGACACTAAATACCTGAACCATTCAAAGGAAAGATGAAGGGAAAAGTCTTAAGACATGTACTGTGATGTGTTATATATGCGAACTTTTTGGACCTAGAATTTTATGTCTCGTACATGTAGTTTATGCCCTTCTATGTTCCTTTTAATATTTATGGCATATTTAAAAAATATATATCTTTAGACAGCTACATATATGTATACTATGTCCGACCGATAGTAATATTATTTTACAAGACATGTTGAATAACAGCTAAAGATAATTAAAAACCAGATAAAAAAAAAAATCAATGCAGTTACAACTGTAATACCTCACAACACACAATGATCCAAAGTAAGAAGCATGCAAAAAATTTCAAATAAGTTCTTCCTAAAAAAAACATAGGAACTTTTATTTTCACTCTACGTTGAGGCGATCAAATTTAAATCAAGAAAATTACCAACTGAGAAGAATAGTTTTTTTAAGATCATTAAAAAGAGAGATAACGTCCAGCAACAAACAATCGAGCATCAATCACATTTTAATTTTATTTTTTCAAACTTTATAAGAGTTCATTTGGAAAAGACTTTGTAAGTATGAGATAATATACAGCCGTGCCAAAAGTTCGAGTTTAGCGAGACTGGGCCTATCTCAAACTAAATTAAATGGCAGCAAAAAATTTAAATACTTCTATGTTTTTAAGTGTAGAAAAGTATTTGATAGGCAGTGGCGCACCCAGAAATGTTCCTTTGGGCAAACATAAGATCAAGGCTGTAGTGTAAATTTCTGTGAGGCAAATGAGGGTGGTGTTTGGGGTGTCAAAAGGAATAACCCCCTAACTTTAGGAGACAATAAAAGGTATGAACATTAAATGCATCTAGACATTTTTTTTGGAGGTTTCTTTTTTTCATGATATCATAGGGCAGATATTTAATCCACTCAATTAAAACATAAAATACAATTGATTGGAATGATCTAATGAAAGCCTTAGCTAAAGTAATATATGACTAATAAAATCTTTGAAGCATTAAAAATAAATGTTATTTATATGATTTCAAACACAAATGTGATGTTTCAAATAGTACATTAATTAGGGGTGTGCAAACTTTAATAGAATATATTAAATATTCTCGAAACCGTATTGAAGTTTGAATAGTTTTTGTTAGTAGTTTTATGCTTGAAAAAATATTATACTTTTGTTATTTATTTAACTTTATGTACTAAAAATTAATTTAAAAAAGCCTTTTACTGGACAGTTGTTTCTAATGACCTGCTTCAAATTCCGGTTGGGTGGTTTCCCCTAAATTAAATGGTTTTCCACTCTCCCTCCATGCAAATGCGGGTACAATCCATCTAAAACTCAACCTCCATCATTACTAACATTAACGTAATTAGTAAATATGTGTACAACCTGAACAGGTAGTAATACACGGTCATAAAAAATAAATGTTTCTAATATTTAATTAAATTATGATAAATCACTTTTTAAGAACTTTTGTAAACGGATATTGTCTTGCACTGCGGTCTAGGACAACTGGGCGTGGCCGACCGTGCGCCAGGACAACTGGACGTTAAAAATAAACACTTTTTTATTTAGTATAATGCAATGCACCATTTTTCATATATTCTTCAATTAAAATTAAAAAGTGATGGGTAAAAACTAAAAATGATTTTTTTTAACTAATCATATTTTTCAGTGCAACCTCATATATTTTTCAATTATGTAAATATTAATTTTTGGAGTTGTTTGAAAAAATCTTAGTAGAGGAAACTACCTAACCTGGCTATTGCAATGCATTAATACAAGACAAAGAACATTTAAATAAAATATGATGTGCATAATCAAAGAGTGCATCTTTTGCTTTTACTCATCACTTTTTAATCAAAAAGAAAAAGAGTGCCATTATGCTAGAAATAAAGTGAAAACATTTTTTAAAGAAAAAAAGTGTGGTTAATTTTGGCGCCCAGTTGTCCGGATCCGCTTGCACTGTACATAACAGCTGAGAATGGTAACAATTAACCATTATTGGGGAAGATTCATAATTGCCAAGGCTATTTTTTTTTTAAAGTGAAGTCAAAGCTAATATTTGTTTTGAAGATAAGTCGAAGTTTCAAAGCTTCACACACCCCTAAAAATATTATTTTTCAATGAATATCAACACACAGGCTGCAAATCATTGTAGATACAGGAATGTCTGTATGGAGGAGAGCACATTTAAATTAATTTAAATTGGTACACCTGGAATTAAAAGAATCAAACCTGACAGCTTAACGCACCAATAATCAATTGAGCCAACCATTGGCAATATTTGGGGGGCAATCATTTACAGCCTTCGTGTTGATATTCATTGAAATTTTGCTTTAAAAATTACAAACTTATATTGTACTATTGGCAGCCCTTCCGAGTCACAGATGGTTGTGGTATCTGATAGCTGGCGATACTATTGTTCGCTCATATGTAGCTGACCATTTCCACACTTCCATCACAGATTCTGCCTTAAAACTATGCATGAAGAATGACCCTGAGCACTGGACGAATTGGGAATAGCTCAATAGTAGAGCATTGGTGTGCTGAGCCAAAGGTCTCGAGTTCGATTCCCCGTGTCCAGGTGTCATTATTCTTTTATTTTTTTTGTGATAGGTATGTCTGCATCTTTTCGTAAATGTTTGTTATGTGTTTATTTTTAAGGTTTAAAAATTGGTGGATTAGTCTAGGTACTAATGAAATCTGGCCATTTTCTGTACTTGTAAGAAAGTAACTAACAGAAATCAAGTTGCTATAAGTTAACAAACACAATATATGCTCATCAACAAGTGTGTTGAAAAACTATTCTTTGGTGACAAAATTTTTATTTACAAGTTAGCATGTTTATTTGATGATTAAATGAAAATGAACACTGCTTTTTATTTAGTACATACTAATCCAAGAAAAAGATGTGACCAATAGAAGGAGAATAACGAATGCAAATATCGGTGGAAGAATTGTGAAAATAAAGAATAAAGAGATAAAAAAAAAAGTAATTTTGTCATCGACAGTGCAGGTCATATCTTTTCCAGACTTATTCTGATATATTTAAAATGAAATACAGTTAAACCTCGTTTAAACCGAATCCCAGTAATCTGAAATTCCAGATAATCCGAAAAAACTTTTCGAAAAACGAGGGAAAAATAATTAAGTCAAATGAAATATAAATTTATTGGTTTTACCAGCTCAAAGTTAAAAGAGAATTTTTAATAAAAAAATTATATTTGATAGTAAATGCTTAATATTTACATGTTGTAGTCAACACAATGTGTTCCGAAAGAATGAAACCTAGATCAAGGAATTAGGTGGTAGACGATCGATTTTCTTTAAGAGTCAACCAATGGCAGCAATGTTAAGTGTGAACGGTGTTCTTCTTTTCATTGTAAAAGCCATATCGTGTTCGTCCCCCTTTATACGTTTCTATCCACCTTTCCTATACCTTCTTACAAATATAATAGTAAATATAATGTGCTATACATCAGTTAAGCAAAGGAAAATTTGATTAAACCTGTTCAAATGTAATTTAAAATTCATAAAAATACGATAGCCCTGTATTCTCCCGATAGCCCTGTATTCTCCCGCTTAATCCGAACTAGCTTCAGTCCAAATTGTTTAAGATTAATGAGGTTCTAGTGTATATGCAAGATGCAGACATATTCTACCCTGGGTTATTAATCAACACTTCACATAATATATGAAATTAAGACAAAAAAAAAGTTAAATGGTTAACTTTCACATGAGTCATAAAATAATTGTAAAACAATATCAAGAGGAAGTGAGACGACAAAACGATTGCAAGTTCATGGGCTCATTGAAACTTGATTAGTTAAATATTCCAGTTATCACTTCATTTTGCACAAATTCATATTTTCTCCCCCCACACAAAAAAAAAA
>CABFOV010002449.1:62532-80996 GCA_902141375.1 Timema poppense
AAAAACTCGAGACGTATGGTAGTTTATCATTGTCCTTTGGTTTGTAAATAATATCATTTGACTTTTCAAAAAAAGCAAGCAGTCGAGATTCTGCAGAGTAAGGCAAATAAAAAATATATTCACTTTAATAATTGGGTATTAATATTACTTATATATAAATATTTATGCAGGCGCTAAACAAACTACATTGTGCAAATGTCCAGCCTTTTCACCCTTTTCACATTTTGAGCATCACTTTACATAAAGCTGCTCTTTGAACCAATTTTATATATAAAAACAAATAAACAAAAAACAAATTAGTGTTAAGGTTAGGTTCAAACAAATATCTAAGTCTCGATGATTCTTTACCAATTAAATACTCTATGTACAGTGAACAACTTATTCTAAATTGGAAGATTCATTTTCACATATATCTACGAGTCGAGTCGACATAAATAGCCATATAATAAAATTTCACAACCCTGTTATGAACAAAAAAAAGTTGTTTTGTTTTGTTTTCTTCAGGTATTACCAACCCAGTAAAGAGATTTCTCGGTGGCGGTACGGGACTCGATTTCGAGCAGGGTGAATATTTCCGACAATAAAAACAATATCAATCATGAGCTACAATTATTTTTGCAGACTCTCGAATCGACACTTCAAATCGACAACTCTTCCGAAATGACGGAAAAAAATGTATTTCTTTTTTGTGTGCACTATTTAGACAAATAATATCATGACGGTATCACAATGCAGATCCATTACCATTATAGAATAATTATTGTTTCTTATTTACAACCTTTAACGCCAGCCTCAGCTTCTGATTGAACACGCACGATACCCCCCTTTACCTCACCCACCCGCCCCTACAGAACCTTTTGACCCGCAACCTGAAAAAAAAAAAAGAATTAATTTACACGGCAGACCAGATCCTGTACTGCCCTCATGTTTGCAGCGCGGTGGCTATCTCACGGTGGATAGCCGCCAACTCTTGCACCCGCGCAGCCAGCTGGGAGTTGAGCGTGTCCAGGACGCGCCGCTGGGACTCCTGGGCCGAGATGGCAGTCTCCAGCTGGGCCTGCGCCAGCGACACCCCTGCTTGTAGCTCGGCATTCTCCTGCTGCAGGTTCTGGGAGCACATCAACACAAGAGTTAAAACTATCTGTTCTTACGCTGAGCTACATTTCACCAATGATACATTTTCCGGCCATGCAGGGAATTGAACCAGGAACCCTTATCTCGGTAATCAGACACACTACCGATAGAGCTGTTTACCTTGAATCGCTCCTCCTGATCCGCGAGTGGTGCCGCCTGCTGTTTGTTCAGTCGTTTGATCTCGTCGTCCTTGTTCCTGCTCTCGAGATCCAAGCTCTCCAGCCGGGACCTCAGCGACTGAAGCTCTTTACGCAGCTCAACTGCCGCCTCTGTGCTCCCTGAACAAGTCATCCAAAGAAACCTTGGTTTGAATACCCATCACTCTCAACTATATTTAAAATCGGTGTCATTACTTGCGCCGCTGGCACGGTCGACTATGAACTGGAACCTGATTAATGACTGAATGATCGATGACCTTGTGATCTAGGGGTAAGGTCTCAAGACTTCTGTGCTGGGCTCTGGGGTTCAATTCTCGGTCCCGGCACAGATTTATCTGATTACCAAACACTTCCTTCACCTCTGACAAGACGTGTATTAATCACAACTTGTGAATAGTGTGGAATACCCAGGCCTCCACCGTGGTTCGGATCCCACATTGAACTGTAGGTCCTCCATTTTATCTCACAATCACCCTACCATTACACATTAGCGTAAGTGCGTATAACCCAAAAAGGTAGAAAGACGCGGTGATAATAATAATAATAATAATAATAATAATAATGATGACCGAGTGTGTATGTGTATGCACAGAAAGTAGTTTTAAATCCTTTCTCAAGGTGAATGCCAATGTGAACATCGGTAGCACAATGGTGACATATTCTACTGTACTGCAGCACATTACTCAAATTATGTAAATCTTAATTCACAAATTAGGAGTAGAAAGAATCCTCTCACTAAGCGAATACTTATTGCTATGCACTATTTTATTCGAAATTTAGAATAATAACTGTAATTGGATTTAATCATATTTTTTTTAGGGAAATGTGGCCCCCTGAAATGCGAAGTTCGGGGCAGTTGCCCCCTTTATCCCCGCCATCCCTTATGACACACCCCTGCACTAGGCTATGAGCATTGTAACAAAGTTAGTTTACCTTTTGCAGCCTCCAACTCAATGTACTTGGTCTTGAGACGCTGATTCTCTTCTTTATATGACTGAAGTTGACGTTTCCACTCCTCTACGTTGGCAGTGCTTTCTTGAAGTGCGCTTGTCAGGCGGACATTGTTATTTTTCAGGGTTGCCAACTCTATCTCCCACTTCTTTGCATTAGCAGAGCTTCGGAATAAAAACCAACATAATTAAAAGTTGTCATCTATAAACTGTAAAAAAAAAGTGTTCTAAGTTACCTGAAAGGAAAGTCTTTTTTAACGCTATTTTGAAAATAAGTTTGATTATAAGCAAGAAAAAAAGAATGAAAAAAAAGAGAATTATATTGAAAAAGGAACTATAAACGAAAATTTAAAAAAATGATAATTTGTCAGAAGAGATAGCTCCATTAATGTAGTGGTTTTTGGACCTGTGAAATGGAGGTTCAAATTCATCAAGAAGTATTAGAGTTGACCTAGGTGGTCTTGGGGTAAGATCCGATGTTCATGGGTTCAAACCCAGCCAATGTTGACGGATTTTTCTTGAGCGATAAAAATCTGTTGTACAACTTCCTTCGGAGTTAAGTGAAGCCGTCAGTCCCATGGCGATTGTGGCTTGTAAAAGAACCCTAAAAGTTATGTGAAAATATTTTTCCCCGTATAATTGGTAGGCTCTTTTGCTCTTGTTCACAGAAATTATCACATGTGGATATGGATTTTTTTCCCCATAATAGTTTATATCCAGGAAAGGAATTGGATTGTAATTTTGATTGGAAAGTGAAAAACAATAAAAGATCCCAACTTAATTTAAGAGCTCATTTATTGTCACCGAGCTTTAGCACAGTCCAGTTTTAGGAAATGGATAATGAAACCGATTTATGAGACTCAAAACTCGAGAAAAGTTTCATAAGTGTTCTATCGCGTGCATGAGACAACATTTGGATATCTCAGTGGTAAAAGCATTGGCATACTAAGCCAAAGGTATCAGGTTCAATTCCCATGTCTAGGTTATAATGTTTTTCACTTAATTAAAAGCGAATTAACAACTGTCAGCTAAAGTTGAATATACGAAATAATATCAAAACTATTTATCAATGGGACGACCTCGTGGTCTAGGGGTAAAGTATCAAACTTCTCTACTAGGGGTCCGGGGTTCAAATCTCGGTCCTGGCACAGATTTATCTTATTACCAAACCCTTCCATCACCTCTGGCAAGACGTGTATTAATAACAACTTGTGAATGTGGGGAATGCCAGGCTCCACCGTGGTTCGGATCCCACATTAAACTGTAGGTCCTCCATTTCATCTCACAATCACCCTATCATTACACATTAGCGTAAGTGCGTACAACCCGAATGGGCAGTGAGATGCGAGGAGCTAATTATAATAATAATAAAAATAATAGTTTGTTTTGAAATTTTATTGGAATAACAAAGGTAAGGTCAAATGGCCAAGATCTAGAGCACTATTCCCACCCACAACCCTTTTTATGAATGGACCAAGAAACCTAAATAAGTTGTTCACGAAAATAGCGCTTAAAAGGAAAAAACCCACACTTTAAAAAATTATTTTAGTGTGCAATTTGCGTTATGACAAAAAAACGTTTTCTTCATTAACGATTGATTGATAATGTTCAACCTAAAGGCTGGTTTGATAAGCTTCCCATCCATCCAGAGATGGACACCCTCTCAGCGATTCAGCTGGTTAGTACCACCAACACCATCTGGTAGAACTCACATGCGCTAGTAAAGTTCAGAAGGTGCGGTGGTTTCCCGGGATCTTCCACACTGAAATCCTTCGAGCGAACATGAAAAGAGCCTACTAATTTTGCCGGGAAAGGTATTTTCACACACCTTCCAAGGGTCTTTTACATGCCACAATCTATATGGCAACGATGACTTTACTTCCCCTCCTAAGGAAGCTGCACCATGGATTTTTATCGCTCAAGAAAAATCTGCCGATCTCGGCTGGGTTTGAACCCACGAAGCGAGCACTTTACTCCAAGACCATGAAGGTCGACATTCTCTTCATATTGTACTATTAGATATGTAACTGCTTCTAATGTTAATATTAAGTGTAGTTAGAATATAAATTTTATCCGACACCTTAACTCAGTCGGTGGCATGTTTTAGGTACTGAGCTAAGAGTCCCAGGTTCAATTTCCGGCATGGCTGAAAATTTTATCATTGGTGAAATGTGGGATTGTCCTTTTACAGTGATAAGTTAACGGCCTGGGGACTGGATGTTGTGCCTGTCTTAGTCTTTTAAGTTAGATTATAAGGCATATGAAGCTACAACATGCCTAGCAAGCCAGTAGTGGATTTTTTTTTTTAACAGTTTATTTATTTGGGAGCCTACCTTTGTGCAAGAGCTAACTTCAGTCGATCGTTCTCGTATTTGAGCTGTGCTTCCCCGGACCCGGTAACCATCGTGGGAGGTGAGGGTGCTGTGGTCGTTGGAGGGGGCGCCTTCTCCCCTGTCTTGGCCTGGTGCTTGGGGCTCTCACCCGGCTAGACACGAGAAAACATTATTATTATTATTATTATTAGTCGAGACGGGTCAAAGCCAAATTTTATTTCGAATCTTGAATCCAAATTCAAATCTTTTTAATATTTAAAAATGTACAACTTAGTTACAGTGAAAATATTTAACATTAAAATTATAAAAGGTTTATTCAAGGCTTGATGACAACAACAAACACTATTTTGGTTGTCATATCGATTATATCATAAACGACAAAATAACACTTTCCATGTGAATTAATTATATTAATACACTTTTTGTCCTTTTTTGTGATATTATTAGTCCCCCAACTAAACAAATTTATATAGTTCCTGCAACCAATTGTTTAAAATTGTTATTTGAAGTCAAGGTCTCCATAATGGTATCTGATACACTTTTGTCGAGATTTTTACGGACCTCCAATCTTTCTACTACCATTGGATTCGAAGAAATCAAGGAATCAAGGGTATCATCTACATTTGATAGCCTTGGGGTTTCAAGTGTACACTAAGAACACAGTACTAAGGGTGATTCACACGTTTACCGAAAAAAGAGAGCAGAATCTGCCTAAGGGGTGCAGCAATTCATATGCTGTATGTTGACCTAAGATGCATCGTAGAGATAACGAGAAAGATCCAATTACATAAATATTTAATTTTCTAATGGATAAACAAATATATTTTAGATTAATGGTTCTTAAATGTAAATGGTACCCCTAGATCGTGACTAAGTGTCTAACGTACCTCCACTCTCCCCAAATGACAAATGCCAGTTAGTCAAAGGAGAGCATTCCCCTTAGTTGACTCAAAAATCCCCCACCCTGTTTGGCCAACTGCATTGTTTGGTTCTCTTTATGTCATTTTGCCAATTTTGCGTTTAGAACTGCTCGCGTACCCACTGAAAGCTGTGTGTGTGTGTGTGTGTGTACCTTTATGGGTATGTGTACCTCAGTTTGAGAGTCACTGTTTTAGATCATTGTCGCAATGGACGTTTACAAATAATTGTATTGTGACGCGAAATAAATTTACACAGGACAAGAACAAAACACACACTTTACATTTAACAAATTATTTCAAATCCTTTTCAGAGCAGTAGATGCAGTGGTCTGCTAGTACCTTGCTTTGTAGGCACACGCTCAATAAATGAATCAGTTGGTTTAGGTGCACGCAAGCTAAATAAAGAGTTTGTTTTGGATGACCTGGCAGTCTAGGGGTAAGGTGTCGGTCTTGTGTGCTGGGGGTCTGTGGTTCAATCCTCGGTCCCGGCATAGATTTATCTGATTACCAAACCCTTCCTTCACCTCTGACAAGACATCTTGTGAATGTACATCTTGTGAATGTGGGGAATGCCAGGCCACCACCGTGGTTCGGATCCCACGTTAAACTGTAGGTCCTCCATTTCATCTCACGATCACCCTATTATTACATATTACATAGCGTAAGTGTGTATAACACGAACGAGTGGTAAGAGGTGGTGCTAATAATAATAATAATATATCGAAGCAGGTAGTAAGTGGTTAATAGCCTGGCAGTGTGTAAACCAAAGTTCATCAAACTACTCGAGACCGTAGTACAGGGTGACCCACCTGAAGACCAGAGAGTGACTGACTGCGCTGATGCGCCACCAGGGTTGACGTCTTGAGGGTGTTGTTCCCAGAGTCACCCCCGGAGTTGGGAGCCGCCGGCGTGCTGTTGGCCGTACAGGGCGGCGGGATGGTCGAGTTGTTGTTGGGGCCCATGTTGGGGGGGTCCAAAAGGGGCGTAGAGTCGGCGAGAGGAAGGGGAGTGTCTGCCGAGCGCGGAGGAGGAACGCACGCCCTGGCTGTGATGGGGCTGGCGTTAGCGCTCGTCACCGGAGTTACCCCCGAACTTGTGCCGTTCGCGTTTGCTTTGGCCGCTGCTAACCGTGTGGCTTCCTTCACCTCTTGAAACTTCTCGATGAACTTAACATAAAAACAATATTCAACATTAAGTATGTACATTTAATACCTGGTATTTAAGGCCTCTCAGGTATAGTGGCCAACCTTCCTGGCTAGCTAGATATCCAGAGGTCTTGAGTTCAATCCCTGGAGTTTCCAAACTTTCTGTGAACCATTTTTCTTCATTTAAAAAGTTTTAGTTGAATGCGAATATGACCATGATAAATATTCAATAATTTTGGAGATAACAATTTGCTGCAAATTAAACTAACCTGATCTAATGGAGCAAAGTTTTATTTATATTAGCTCAAAAAATATATATATTTTTTGTTTTGTTTTAAAAACTGCAGAAGTACTGACCGTAAGCTGGGCCCCACTTCATTCCACCTTAAAAACCACACATACATAAAGACTGTCACAACTAAACTGAGTAACAGACTTATTTTCCAAAATATATAAATATCATATTCTTTAAATTGAGAAAATTACATCTGAACACAATAATCGAACCCAGGATCTTTGGCTTAGCACGACATTGCTCTAGCCACTGAGCTATCCAGGAATCGTCCTGTGTCTAGTGGTTAGAGTATTGGAGTATTAAGCTTAAAGTCCTGGGTTCAAATCTTATGTAAGTGACCTGGCGGTCTAGGGGTAAGGTGTCGGACTTCTGTGTTGGGGAGTCCGGGGTTCAATCCTCGGTCCCGGCACAGATTTATCTGATTGCCAAACCCTTTCTTCACCTCTGACAAGACGTGTATTAAACATCTCACAATCACCCTACCACTACATATTAGCGTAAGTGCGTATAACCCGAACGGGTAGTAAGACGCGGTGCTAATAATAACAACACCATAATAATAATAATAATAATAATAATAATAATAATAATAATAATAATAATAATAATGAGTCTTGTGTAAAGGTGGTGTTTTTCAATTAAATCCAAAACATGATATGTCTATGTGGCTATAACCGTGACTAACCAAATATAATAGCTCTACTATTTAATCCCTCTGGCACTATAATGTGTTGGTGGGTATTCTTATCGGGTCACCTTGTTAAGTTCCGCCTCCGAAGAAAATCCCAGACCATAGACGGTGTTGGCCCGCACGTCCGACCATTGGCCAAACTTCTGGGACGTCTTGGTGAATGTCATGTTAGGGGTGATTGTGCTGTTGATGACCGCCTGTTAACAAAAACAATCATTGCGACATCAGTGATGTACGACCTGCTTCGGTGGAGATCGAGGTCAGAATCTCGGTCTGGTGTACCGAGGGTGGTTTTCCACCCCTAAATCCACGCAAATGCGAGTACACTTCCTAAAACCATCCTAATCCATAAAATTATTAATATAATTAGTACATAAGTGTATAACCTGAATGAATAATAGACACGATGCTAAAAAAAATTAGAGATGTTTGATTTTTTTTTTAAATCATTACTGTTTTCAGCTCGTGGCCTGAGTCAGTTTTTTATTCAAGCCATATATTTTCCACCACAGGCTTGCTAGGCCTGTCGTAGCTTCATACGCCTTATAGTATAACTTAAGACTAGGACAGACACAACATCCAGTCCCCCGGCCGTTAATTCATCACTGTGAAAAGGGTACAACCTCATTTTAACAATGATACATTTTTCGACCACACCGGGAATCGAAACCCGTGACCCTTAGCTCAGTAGACAGATATGTTACAGACCGAGCTAAAGTGTCGGAGAGATGGATTAAAATAAAAACACCAATGGCAACTTAAGTGGATAATTCAAATCGTGTTTTAAATATTATATAGGCCTACTTATTACACGCCCACGTGGAAACATATCTGCAGTTACAAGTAAACAAATTTACATTCTGAGGTTACCCGCCTCGGTGGCGTAGTTGGCTAACGCGCTAGTCGTGTTGAGCTCGACTGCTGAGGACGGGGAGATCGAGGTTCGAAATCTCGGTCGGGTGAACTGGTGGAGGTTTTTTCCTAAATGCTTTTCCACTCTCCCTCCACGCAAATGCGGATTCACTTCCTCTAATTCAACCTTCCCAATTATTAATCCATTAGCGTAATTAGTACTTAAAGCGTTTAACCCGAACGGTTAGTAAGACGCGGTGCTAAATATTATTATTATTATTATTAATTACATTCTGGATTAATAGACTCGTTCTGCGCTACCAACGAAACACGTAGACTCGTGTTCATACGTCAGGCCATGTGAGTTGCAGCTGTCAATTTTGATATTTTCAGAGTGTCTTACCATCCGGGAAAATGTTTTACTCAAAATATAAAATATAATAAACATTAAATCAGTAAATAATTATGTTATTCAAACTGTAGTTTTTGTTTGTTTGTAGCTGTGTAATATATTTTATAATTCCTACTAGAAAATGTTAATACAAATTAAAAAAAACAAACGATTTATTCAAATTTTAAAACTTAATATTATTCATAAAAAAAGATTAATAGAAAAATGTGGGGGAGGCGGAAGGGGGGTTAGAAGGCTGTGACATACTTTTTAGTCGGGAATTTTAGGAAACGATCGGGGAAATTTCACTGGTCAAGTTAAGTAGACACCCTACCCTGTATATTAACAATACTTGTAAAAAAAACCTCTAATAATGTAGTAAAATGTCGTCTGATTTTAGGGATTAGCAATGTTATATTTATAGGAAGTTAACTCGCATTTGCATGATCAGAGAGTGGAAAACAATTTCGGAAAAACCATCCTCCGTACATCCAAACGAGATTCAAACCTCGATCCTTCGGTCATTGGTAGTGTAGTCTTAAGTCTACTAAGAAAGTAGCGCCTTAAGACCATGCGGTCACTGAAGCAGGTTCAGTTATCAACGTCGAGCGCAAAAAAAAAAGTTTATAATAAACACACTACCGACCGAGCGGCCACTTTTTTTTTTTTGCGAAGATAAGTGCTAACTTCTGCCAATAGATGGTGTCATGTGATCGACACAACAAACCCTCCGGACACTATATTTAGCACCGCGTCTTACTACCCGTTCGTGTTATACGCTTTAAGTACTAATTAATCTAATGGATTAGGAATTAGGAAGGTTGAATTCGAGGAAGTGAACCCGCATTCGCGTTGAGGGAGAGTGGAAAACCATTTAGGAAAAAACACCCCCAGTTCACCCGACCGAGATTCGAACCTCGATCTCCCCGTCCTCAGACAGTCTAGCTCAACACGACAAGCGCGTTAGCCAACTACGCCACCGAGGCGGGTCTCCGGACACT
Source organism: Timema poppense (assembly GCA_902141375.1). Classification (NCBI taxonomy): domain Eukaryota; kingdom Metazoa; phylum Arthropoda; class Insecta; order Phasmatodea; family Timematidae; genus Timema; species Timema poppense. Next base: position 72,403 of record CABFOV010002449.1, read on the forward strand.
AATCTCAGTTTTCAAAGATAGAGCCGCTAATTATTTATTCAAGTATTTGCTCATTTTGTCCTCACGAAGCCGAGTCTATCTCGTTCCACATAGAATGCTTCACAGAAACATTCTAGGAGCGCCAGGGTTTGAACCCAGGACCTCTGGATCTGTAGCCAGGAACTCTGACCACAAAGGCGTTCAATTTTTTTTTTTAATATCCTCTGAAAATTTCTTCCCGCGAGAATCCTACTTTAACGAAGTTACATGACTTTTTATTTTTTTAAATTTAAAGCTGCTCATGAGAGAATTAAACTATTTTCGATACTAATTAGATTGCATCAGTAATGTAGTTATGAGCAGGCGTGAATTTATATAGGGGCTTAATGGGCTTATGGGCCAGGACGGCAACAATGCGGGCGCAAACAAAAAAAACAACACCACGAGAATAAAGCTTGATTCACACGTTAGCCGAAAATAGAAAACACAATCTGCTGAGTGTCACAACAATTCACATTCTGTATGTTGACCCATGATGCATTGCAACGCTTATTTAAGACAGCTGATTATCAACATATTTTAAATCACCCTCCCGATGGGTGTTTTCAAATTATAGCGCTGTGTCGTGGCACAAGCCAATAAAAACTGTCTGCTCGCTTCTAGCTCTACAGCGCATGCGCACTGATTTGAGAGGGTTGGTTCTGATTGGATTGGTTTTCCTGTGCCGGCCAACTCGGGCAGAGTGGATTAAGTAAGAGATTGGTTGAACTTTTAGCGGAACTGCTTGAGCCGATGGGATCTTGTGATTGGCTTAGAGCTCGTCACGTGACTACGATTCTGTTCCGCGCCTAGTTTTTTCGGCGAGCGCGTAAAATGTGAATCCACAGTAATAAGTTCGTCGGCAGAGAGTGAGAGGGTGAATAATTGAGTGAAGTAACTGTGACAGCTGTTGTTTCTAACCACCTCGCCAGCGTTTGTCGATCATCCCTCCAAAGAGACTATTTTCTTGTTATTTATTTATTATTATTTAGCACCGCGTCTTACTGCCCGTTCGGGTTATACGCTTTAAGTACTAATCACGCTAATGGATTAGGAATTGGGAAGATTGAATTAGACAAAGTGAACCCGCATTTGCGTGGAGGGAGAGTGTAAAACCATTTTAGGAAAAACCGCCCCCAGTTCACCCGACCGAGATTCGAACCTCGATCTCCCCGTCCTCAGCAGTCGGGCTCAACACGACTAGCGCGTTAGCCAACTACGCCACCGAGGCGGATCATTTTCTTGTTAAATATGAACGAAATTTCCAACAAAAATTACCGAACCATCAGTATTTTATTTTTCTCACGGCGTCCTACTACTGGTTCAGGTTATACGCATATATATGATAAATCAAATTGGGTAGGGATGAGGAAGAGATCATTTTAGAGGTAATCTACCCACATTTGCTGGAGGACGAACGGAAAACAATTTAGGAAAAACTATCCTAGGTACACCCGACCTAGATTCGACCCTCGATCTCCCCATCATCGGCAGAATAGTCTACTGCGAGAGTAGCGCGTTAGATCACCATAACCAGAAAACATAATAAATGAGACACCCCTGATATGGCATGTGCAATATTTTAAAACATACCCTTTAACTTTTACACCCATTATATTTCAGTATGAGTGAATTAAATTCACTTTTAAATCACCCAGAAAAATGTAAGCCTATATTATATGAAAAAAAACTACCACCAGTACAGTAAGAAGATTTCCAAAAAATTGTGTCAATTCTTTCTGAAGTTGTGAATTCCTCAGATATTCCCTAATTAATCTAAGGCCACTGAACCTTTATTATTTCTTAATCACTGAAATAAATTTATCTATTATCCGCCTGATATAGGGATTTTTTCCCCTAATTACTTGTGACGTGGCAAATTCACTGAGTTTTTCATTACTTCTCTGTAAGACTTAGTAAATTTTGTGACTTGTTATGACCTAAGTGATTCCCTGAATTTACTATTATTTCTTAAGAATTTGGTGACTTTACATGGCCTAGCTAGTTTCTTGAATTTTTCATTATTTCTGCATGATCCAGTGAATTTGGTGATTTTATATGACCTTGATAATTATCTGAGTTTTCCCTTGCTTCTCCATGACCTGGTGCATTTGCCGATTTTATATGTATGACCTTGATATTTACAGGAATTTTCCACCATTTCTCCATGACCTGGTATATTTGGCAACTTTATATGTATGGCCTTGATATTTACCGGAATTTTCCATCATTTCTCCATGACCTGATGTATTTAGCAACTTTATATGTATGGCCTTGATATTACCAGAATTTTCCACCATTTCTCCATGAACTGGTATATTTAGCAACTTTATATGTATGACCTTGATATTTACCGGAATTTTCCACCATTTCTCCATGACCTGATGTATTTAGCAACTTTATATGTGTGGCCTTGATATTTACCGGAATTTTCCACCCTTTCTCCATAACCTGATGTATTTAGCAACTTTATATGTATGGCCTTGATATTTACCGGAATTTTCCACCATTTCTCAATAACTTGATGTATTTAGCAACTTTATATGTATGGCCTTGATATTTACCTGAATTTTCCACCATTTCTACATAACCTGATGTATTTGGCAAATTTATATGTATGACCTTGATATTTACCTGAATTTTCCACCATTTCTCCATAACCTGGTATATTTAGCAACTTTATATGTATGGCCTTGATATTTACCTGAATTTTCCATCATTTCTCAGGTCCTGGTATATTTGGCGACTTTATTATGAACTTCATATTTACCTGAATCTTCAATTTTTATTTTCCCTAGTCCTGATGAACTTGATGACCCTTTTTTTTCTTAAGACCTAGCGAATTCTAAGAATGTTTCTTAGTCCTTTATATTATATATTTCATAACCGATGACCCCATCCGTCATCACCTACCTTTGTGCCCTCGACGCTGATGATCCTGTACAAGCTGCGAGTCGAGTCATAGAAGAAAGAGACGCTGACGGCGGAGCTGGAAGCAGAGATCCACGATCGTTTCGTCTTGGGGTCAATGTGGAAGACGTGCGCCTTACAAGAGAAGATCGGCTGCTCACTGCAAGCACAAACACGTCACGTGACTAAGATGTTCTTGGAAATATACAATATTAATAATAATAACTAGGGGGAGGATTTATAGGCAATACAATTTTAAAAAAAGACAGGCAAATAGGCACTAAAAATCACAAAAATAGGAACATAAATAGGCATTATAAAGTAAAAAAGGCAATAAATAGGCATTAAAAAGAAAAAAATAGGCACATAAATAGGCATAGTAATGAAAAAAAATGCACCAAAACACTCAAAATTTTTATTATTCACTCTTAAAATCCAGCATACACTTTCCATAAATACATTAATTACTGTTAGAGTTAATTATCAAATACTTATCAAGATTTTCAGGTGTAGATTTTGTTCTGTTGTCTGACAAAATGTTTTTTTATACTGTGAGAAACTTCTCTCGACTTCACATGAAGTAATCGCGCAAAACTTCAGACAAACTATCTCTATAGCTAAGCTTGACTTCTGGGAGTGATGTAGTTTGTGCCATTTGTAAAATAGGCACTACACGGCGAAATAGGCATTTATATAGGCACTATAAAAGTTATCATATTATCTTCGCAATCATCGAAAATAAACTTATACCTCAGAAGCCTACTTTTCAAAGCATAGGAATAAAAAAGGCATTTAGGGCAAAATCCGCTCCCTAATAATAATAATAATAATAATAATAATAATAATAATAATAATAATAATAATAATAATAATAATAATAGCAGACGGAAATGGATTTCAAACTCAACGCACCAATAACTCTATCGACTGAGCTATCCGAGATTCTCATTCGTGGCCTTGTTTGTATTCATGTCAGTGTGTCAGTCAAGTGGTGACGACTACATTTTACAGATCCCTTTAGAACAATTAATATAGATTATTATTATTACTATTATTAGCACCGCGTCTTACTACCCGTTAGGGTTATACGCACTTACGCTAATGTGTAAAGGTAGGGTGATTGTTAGATGAAATGCAGGACCTACAGTTTAACGTGGGATCCGAACCACGGTGGAGGCCTGGCATTCCCCACATTCACAAGATGTCTTGTCAGAGGTGAAGGAAGGGTTTGGCAATCAGATAAATCTGTGCTGGGACCGAGGATTGAACCCCGGACCCCCAGCACAGAAGTCTTGACAGTTTACGCCTAAACCACCAGGTCACCAATCTTTTTACTGATTTTTTACTGAACATTTCCTAAAATTCCCGACTCAAAAATATGTTACACCTTTCTGACATCCTCCCCTCTTATCGATTTTTGTTAATCTTTTTTTATGAATAATAATAAATCTAAAAATGTAAATAAACCTGTTTTTATTTGTATTAACGTAGTCAACTAGTAATTAAAAATTATGAAATATATTACAAAGCTACAAAACGATTGATAACTGTTACGGAGTATTTAAAATAAGTCAGCGTTCTCGGACATTTATATTCTGATGTGGATAAATTTAGCCTTGCTTAGATGGTTTTATGACTATTAAATTTCTTATTTTTAATAAAACAAATTTTCCCGGATTTTGTTTGTTTGTTGTAATTTACGAAAATTCCCGGCTAGTTCCAGTTTTCCCGGATGGTAGACACCCTGCACTTACTACAGTCCATCTACCGTTGGAGTGGTGACAGCTAGCAGAAAATTTGTTATTGCAAACATTGGTTTGAAGTCACTAATGTTAATCTATGTGGTTTACTGTAAAATCGGTTTTTTTCGTAGCTTAATAAAAGAAAAAAGAATATTAATAAAACTATCAAGTTATTTGTTTCGCGGTTGTGTAAACAAGAGATATTATAGATAGATAGATTCAAAATTGTATCTTGTTATATATAACTGGCCAACAAAATAAATGATTTTATAACTTAAAGAAAGAGCCACACAAAATATTAGCTTCAAAATAAAAGTTTTTAGTTTGTAAACACAACCGAATACGGTTATATGTATGACCTTTGTTTCGTCTGGCTCGCCATCTTGATTTGTAAAGCGAACGTAACCTTTTAGAGGCTCTCGTTTGAAAAAGCATTTTTCAAGTGAGCCACGGACAACGCTTCGCTAAAAAAGAAACACCCAAACGGTTACTTTCATTATTTAGTTTTTCAATAATGTAAAAACACATTAAAAAAATCAACTGCGTGTGAGTTTTGGCTGTCAAAAGTTGCATCAGCTCATCATACGGCTTTGCAGTTACAACAATGAATTTTTACTAACATTGAAATAAGGGCATATTAAAAAAATCTGATTAAAAAGATTTTTCTATATCTACTCAATTTACTATCATGATATTAAAAATACATCGTTTTCAAAGACGACCAAATAAAATGGGTGGAGTTAAATGCCCTCCAACAATGAATATCAATGCTGCAGATACAAAAACAAAATATATGAAGTTGCACAACCTCATAGACGAACCTTGGATACATTAATAGAACGGTGGATTATTATTATTGTGTGTGCTATGTTGCAGATATATTGTTTTCTAAGACCACGAAATAAAATTATCGAATTTGTATGACCTCATAGACGAACCTTGAATACATTAATAGAACGGTGGATTATTATTAGTTTGTGTGCTATGTTGCAGATATATTGTTTTCTAAGACGACGAAATAAAATTATTGAATTTTCATGACCTCATAGACGAACCTTGAATACATTAATCGAACGGTGGATTATTATTATTATTATTATTATTATTATTATTGTGTGCTATGTTGCAGATATATTGTTTTCTAAGACAACAAAATAAAAGTGCTGAATTTGCATGACTTCATAGACGAACCTTGGATTCATGAATAAAACTGTGGATTATTATAATTATTATTGTGCGTAAAGGTACAACGAGCACGCCCACAAAGCGCAATAAGCCACCCCGAACTGCCCCCTCTCTTTGTGTTCTAAACAAAAGCGCGATTACAAACCACAAACATTCATTGTACAGCAGTAAACCCCTGCAGGCGGGAGGGACGGAGTTTTTCTGCCATCAAAAAAACAATCAAATACTACAAGTATATTGCATTCTCCGGTAGGAATTACTCTCTGAAAGGTCTTTTTTCCTACCAATATCCTACTGTATAATAGAATTTCTGGTAGGGAAAAAGGCCTTTTTAGAAAATAATCCCTACGCTGAACAGACTTTAGCTTAGTTTCATTACATAGAGTGCAGCACTTCAACAATTAAATATGTACAGCATGTTTGAATAGTCACTAGACAGAGATATGCAGTGTTAACCGTTTAACATCACTAGTAGGGACAGGGGTAGGTAAGGCTATTTCAAAGATTATTTATAAGTCATTCACGAGCTAAGTTTACCTGAATGACAGCTCGAAATGTTACTAGAAATAACCCCTGATATATCACTACGCCAACAGCTGACATCTATCACTTTGGATGACTGTAATGAAAACAGATGGTAATATATTAATGTGATAGTTAACCACAGTAATTTAGGTCAATATTATTTATATATTTATTTGAGGTCGGTCACAAAGTTTATTTATAGTTTTACTCCACTTAAAAAAATATTCACATCACTTTCACAAAAACTTCTAACGAACATAGCCTCAAAATGGCGACTGACGAATTTAAACCATATGATTGAACATAACGGTTACAATGATGCAGACACGCAGTTGATGAAAATATTTTATTCAGTTAAATATTTCAAAATACGATAAAATAATCATAAAATCATTTATTGTATGTAAAAAAATTACAAGAATTTTCTCTTTTCCAAGTAAATACGATGCCTGTATTAAAAGGTATTGATGTGTGCACTATATTACATAAAATCAGGAACGTTCCAAAACAAAAAATAAGTACTTTTAATTATGTTTAAAATATTGTTTAGAGTTGTATAAAAAGAAATTATTTAAAAAAATGAAATCGTATGAGAAAACTTGGTTTTCGTTATTTTAAATATAATATATAACAGGTAATTAAAGCTCTTTACATTTAAAATAAAACAATTATATTTTAAAGTGTTGACAACCCAAAACCTAAACATATGATTTTCGAACTGTCATCCAGGTAAAAACCTATCATGAACGGAATATATTCTGCGTATATAACTCTTCTATCACCACATCATACTATCCGACACCTTAGTTCAGTCGGTAGCGTGTCCGTATACTAAGCTAAGGGTCCCGGGTTTGATTCCCGGCATGATAAAAAAATGTATAATTGGTGAAATGTGGATTAAATCTCTCAGAGTGACAAATTAACGGTCGGGGACTGGATGTTGTGTCTGCCCTAGTCTTAAGTTAGATCATAAAGCATATGAAGCTACGACAGGCCTATCAAACTGGTAGTGGAAAATATATGACTTGAATAAAAAACTGACCAATGCCACAGACTTGAAACATGTATAGATGTAAAAAAATCACTTCCGGTTCAGGTTATACGCATATATAATAACTACTCGAAAGGGGGATGGAGGGGAAGAAGGTAGCATTATAGAAGTAATTTACCCGCATTTGCATGGACGAAGAGTGGGAATCCATCCAGGAAACACCCCTCTCAGTAGACCCAACCGGGAGTCGTACCCCGATCTTTCAATCATCGGCAAACTAATCTAAAACACGAGTGTGACTCCATAGACTGTTCGGTCATTGAAGTGGGTGTTTATTAACATTGATTATTAAGAGTTATGGTCCATCCGTAGATAAAATAGGTCTAGAAGTTTCAGAAATGACTGTCCATTAAAATAATCAACCGTTCCCACATGTTTCAACCAACGGCCGCACATTAAATTTTCACAAGGCGAACAAACAAATGCGCCTGGAACTATTACCAACATGTCTCCCTCCCTTAAACCCGCACCTCCCTGGAGAGGTAAAGCAATCAAAATATTTGGTCTAGATTACCGCTAAAAAGGTTGTCCATATTCATTTTAAAGCTGGTCATTATAAAATATATTGTAATAAACAATCGTACACCATATTAATCTATTATAGTTTGGAGCAGCAAAATTTACAAAAGTCAGTTAAGATTGGATGGCGAGGAGAAAGTAGGAGCTTTTGGAGTTTTCATGCCAAACAATTTTTTTCGGCAAAAAAAAATCCAAACATTTCTCCATTAGAAACATAGAATTTAATTTCCTTCACACGATAATATCAACAGTTGTTGAATATCTGTCAAGGGTGTCCTGTAATTTAATGATAACTTTTCCTCTTCATTTAAAAAGTTTCTCATCTAATGCAGCTATGCTCATGACAAATATTCAACAACTGTTTATATCACCACGTGAAGAAAATCTGTGTTCGTAATGGAGAATTATTTTAGTCTAGGTTACTGAATACATATTTTTTATATAAAAAAACCGCAAATATATCAGCCTTAACTCGCAATCCCTACTACAAAATTCGAATTCCCCCGAAATTCCCGTTATCGTAAAAACTAAACAAGACTAGATCGACCTCCGGGTGCGGGTCTAAAAAAAACAGCCGAGAAAAAAATATAAGCCAAGATCTCAGAAGACAATGTTTCATTGGAGAAAAATGAAAAAAAAAAAAA